>BQNB010058976.1:0-37535 GCA_026074375.1 Tanacetum coccineum | reverse complement strand
TCTCATAGTATCTTTGGATTTATTTAAAGGACTATAAGTCGTTTAAGGCTCATTGAGATCCTGTTAATAAGGACCTACATAAGGCGATGGGAGAAGTCAAAAATGTGAGGATCCAAATAGGATATCAAGCCTACGTGGTTGATCTTTTAATCTTGGATATTCCGGTAGACCCCGAGTTACCATTGCTTTTGGGACGACCTTTCTTAAGAACTTGCGGGGCTATTATTGACATGGGAAGAGGTATGCTTTGTATTGATGATGGGGTTATCCGTCATACCTATTTTCCCAAGCCACGGTCAAAGTCATATGTTGAAGCTTTTGAGATGGAAGGAGAAGATGATTGGCTAGGAAGTTTTAAAGTAGGAAGAGACGAAGATGGAAACGTGAAGTATGGTCCGGTTGCACCCTCGTTTATAGATATCGAGGATGATATGGAAAGGGCGTTAGCAATGGAGGCATACTTTAATCCCTTCAAAAATGTAATTGTGTTTAAGAAACTTGTAGACTTTCTTGGCTCATTGCCGGTGCAATTGAAAAACTTAGATTGGGGCAATGAAGGATATGGGACATACAAGAAAGTTGATGGCGATGGAGATTGGCATGCTAGGTTTGAAATTGTTACGCCTAGTGGAAGGAAGTTTAATCGAGCATTTAAGACCAAGACCACTACAAGGAAGCTATCGGGAAAGTTCAAAACCGAGGATGTTTTGAGGTTTAGTCATTTTCTTGACTAAGGAAATTGAAGAAAAGATAAAGATGGAGTGTGGAAGAATAAAGCACAAATCATAGTGCTAAGGATGTTTGCTTTCTATTTCCGTTTATGCATCTTTTAGGAAACTTTTACTTTTGGTTTGGTTTTTATTTCGGTTTGGTTATAATTGGTCTAGACGATTTGGTTCGCGTTTGGTTTAAGTTTGGGAAATTTAGATTATTATTATTATGTTTAATTTACTTGTGCAATTATTGATGTCAAGATATGGAGTTGTGTGTTTGGTAAAAAAAATGCTCAAAGGCGAGTTGTTTTAACCAAAGAAAAAGCATTAACCTTGTGTCGGGGTAAAAATTTTAAGGTAAAAATACACCATTTTGGTCAAGCCGCACGGCAAAATGCAAAGCCACCCGGCTAGACAAAAACCCCCAAAACCTAAAAACACAAAAAACACACACACTACTATCTTGGATCATCCAATTCGAGTTTTTAATCTAATTGCAAGCAAGAGAGTTGTTTGTTGATCATCTATGGCACCAAAGAAGGTATGTAATTGTTTTAATTTTCCTTTTTCGCATATCAAATTCGTGTTCATGATTTAGGGTACGAAATTAGGGGATTTTGATTCGTTGCGAATTAGGCTAATTGGTTTTAGAACTAAGTGGGTATATGATAGGAGATTAAATCCCAGAAAGAATTAAATGGTTTGGTCAAGTGTGGATCGAATGGTTCATGATTGAAAATCTGAAAATTTTAAGGTCGAATTTTTCATTTGAATTTGTTGAATGCAATTGCTTAAATGTGATGTATGATTAATCTTAGAGGTTCTATAATGCTAGATTGATTGTATAGATCACCCATTATGATTTTGATTGAGGTTAGAAAATTTGGTGAATTTAGGAAAAATGGCGAAAAAGTTTGAGGTTGAAGAAGAGTTTTGAAAAGTTTTTAGGACACCCATAAGAGCATTAGGAAGAGTATGGAAAAACTAAGAGGAGAAGTAAACACCCAAAAAATGTTAGATGAGCCAAAACAGCTTGGGATGAATGCTCAGCCGGACGGCTGAGTACTCTACCGGACGGCAGAGAGTACGATCGAGACCCCAGCCGGGCGGCAGACAAGCTGTGTCAGGCGGCTAGGGGGGTTCTGTCCTGGTTTTGTTCAAATTTAAACCGGCATGTGCGAGGGTGACATACTTGGTTTTATCAGTTTATAAATGATTGTTAGGACTTATATTTTCTAATTTTGCAGAAAAGACGTGAGGACACGTTGCCAAATCCACTCATTGTAGAGTATGAGAGAAGGAATAAAAGGAACACAATCACCTACTCATTGCAACCTGTGTCAAATGCTAACCTAAAATGGAGGGATTTGCCATCCGTAGAGAGGCATGCTTACTGTGAGAAGTTGTCAAAATTGCAGGAAAGGAGCTTTGGAGTACCAAGGGTTGCTAACTGGCGTTTGTTTGATGGTTATGGTTTTGAGGATACCTTAAGGGATATGATGAAATTAGAGTACATCTACGAAGGAGATGGAGATATATTTGTTGATTACTTGTGGGAAAGAGCACTTTCGATTGATAATGAAATTTATCCTGAATGGGTGTTGGAATTCTTTTCAACATTGTATTTCGATAAGAATGTGGATAGAAACAATTTGATGAAGGAGAAGTGTATATGGTTTCGATTATGTGGGCATGAGCATATACTTACACTTCCTGAGTTTGCAGTTGTGCTTGGTTTGTTTACAGAGGACGAGGTAAAGCATCATTTATTTGAAGTATATTTTGGTAAGCTAGAGGTTGATGATAAGCAGTTTGATCATAAGGATTATTGGACTAGAGTTGGTAAGCCAACATTGACTAACTACAAGGAAGTGCTTGTGAAAGAACCACTAATGCAGATTGTGCACAAAGTTATTGTGGGATCTTTGGTGCATAGGGTAGCTAGTAGGGAGAGATGCCAAAAGCGAGATTTGTGGATGATGAGCGCTTTAGAGGAGTCGCGTGGAGTGAATTTAGCTTGGATCATTGCGTATCATTTGTACAAGCACGCACCGGGAACTAAGGAGAATAGTGTCATTTGTGCAGGTCATTATGTGATCAAAATTGCTTATTTTATTGGCTATTATGTGGATGATGAGATCAAGAAGTATTCAGAGCCGATTGACTGCGAGTATTGGATATCGAAGATGTTGGCAGATGAGTTGGATGTGGAGAATACATACTTGAAGAAAGAAACTGAAATGCCAACTCAAGCTGAAGAAGGAAGCAGTGAGCCAAGGCAAGAGCATGGAGGATTGAACTCGAGTTGGGGATATTGGAACGCGAGTTTGAGTGAGATTGAGCGAGGGAATGTTTGGAGAGACTCTATGTTGATTCGGAATAATTATATGCTCGAACATTCCATGCCCATTCTCCATCATTTGGCGGACCAAGGTAACTTTGCATACCCAACTTATGAGCCACCAAACATTCCACCATACCCGTATCCATATATACCATACCCTTACCCTTACACGCATTACCTTAACCTGGGTAATCAAAGCAACCAAGGAGGAAGCTATGAATTGGGTGGTGATGATTACTTCACGATTGCCATGCCAAATTTTGGAGGTAGTTCTTCGGGATATGCAGTTGGAGGTTTATCTAGAGGGGCTGGATTTAATGATGATGATGATATGGATGAATGATTGCACGGAAAAGTCTAAAAACTTTGTTTAAATTCAGTTGGATAATTTAATTCGTATCGTAGGCAGTTAAACTTATGTGTGTTAAACTATTTTTGTGGATTGTTAATTTTAGGATGTTTTTATTTATCATGATATTTTGGGAAATGTGGTATATTTACAGTATTTGCAGGGTTGACATGTGTTGATGTATATGGTGGTTTATCATACCCAAGTTCGGAAGGAACTTGATTCGCATACTCGAAACCACGTATGAAGATTGCATCGCAAATCGGGTAGTATCGATTGTCCTAACTTTTCCTATTTCCTTTACTTTGAAGTTCATTTACTTACATTGAGGACAATGCAAAACTTAAGTGTGGGGGAGGGAAAGTAATTAGGAAAAAGAAATAAAAATGGTTCGATTTTTAATTTTTGTTCTGCAACACATGCCCAAAAAAACGAGATGAAGGTAATTTAAATGATGAAGGTAATAGTAAACCATTTTGAATAATATAAAATATATATATTGTGCTATAATAACTAGTAGTTAAGTCAGGAAATTACTAGTTACCAACTATGTAGTAGTCGATCGGAGGTTGATCGTAAAAAAAAGAAAAAAAGTGATAAATAACTAATGAAGCTATAGATTATGAAGATGAAGGAAGAAGAAGTTAAATTTTGGAGTATCAATTAGCCAATGTGCTAAGACGTGATACTGGTTAAAATCCTAAATAAAATTTTAATGCATGTAAACCTCAAAAATGACAAAAGAAAATTTTCTAAAAAAGATTTATATTTTTTTGGCTTTTTAATAATTTTTTATGAATTTAAAACTAATTTAATCTATTTAAAATCCTAGAAAATAGCAAATTAATACCTAAAAATTCTAAAAAAAATGATATTCTACCTTAGAAAAGTATAAAATATGATAAAAACTCAGAAAACTATTTTTAACTACTCTTTGTAATAAAAATCCATTTTATAAAACTAATTTTAAAAGCTAAAAATCAAAATAAAAATCTAAAAGTGGTAAAAATGATTTTAATGCTTGTAAACCTAAAAATATTTAATCTAAAACTAAAACTATTTTTTTGAAATTTTCTGAAATTTTTTTTATTTTTTATAGACTTTTTAAAATTTTAACTTTTGATAAATAATTAAAAATAATAAATAAGTATGAAAAATTCTAGAAAACACCGGAAAAGTCCTAAATGATGCAAGGATTCTAAGAAAAATAAGCTGGTGATACCAGCTTATCAAATAAGCCCGTAATAAGCTTAAACAAGCTACAGCTTATTAAAAGATTAAGGGCTCAAAAAGGTGCTAAGTATTTAATTGTGCAAATCTATATCGGATGAGCTATTGTAGCACAATGGTTGAGTGTGGTGAGTGTAAAGCATTGGGTTGAGGGTGTTGAGGTCCCGAGTTCGAGCCTTGCTCACTTGGGAGTTCCACCTTCCCTAATGCTTTTTAAATGCCGTTTTTTACAACTTTTTAAAAAACTGAAAAATAAGCACTTTTTGAAAAGACACTATTTTTATAAACCTAAAATAAGCACAGAAATAAGCTGAGTAAGACAGAATAAGCTAAGTTATACTCAAAAACTAAAATGCTAACTATTGGGCTTTTTAAGCAATAATAAGCAAATGAAAACTTAAAATAAGCCAAGACAGATAAAAGGACAAATCTAAAAAGCACTTAGGAACAAAAATAAGCAACTACAATAAGCTAGAATGAACTTATGAACTCAGCAGTACTAACTTTTAAGTTAATACTGCTAGTTATCTACTTAAGACTGCTAGGCTATTTAAAAGGCAAATAAGCACAATAAAATTATAAATAAGCAAGGGCAGATATTAAGCTATACTTAATAAGCACTATTGGACAAAAATAAGCCATTAACAAAAGCCAAAAAGACAGAAAACTTAAAAAGGCTATAACACTTAAAATCTCAAGCTAAACTGCAAATAAGCTCAAATAAGCCCCAGATTAAAAGACATAAGCTAAAATGGGCTTAAACTAAACTAATAAGCAATATTCAAACTAAATAAGCTATGAAAATAAGCAGATAAGCACAAATAAGCCAAATAAGCAAAATGGCACAACACAGCAGGCAAAAACCAAGGGGGGGGGGGTACTTTTGAGCTTAAAAATAAGCTCAAAGATGGATCCTTATGGCTTAATGTGTTATACCACTGAAAAGTTCTAACAATAAGCTACAATAAACATTAATAAAAAAGGAGTTTGAAACACAAATAAGCCGTTAAAAAGCTTGATGAAAAAGCTGTTTGTTCATTTTTCAACACTTAGAAAACTTTTTCAGTCTAAACAAACCACTACTTTTTAGCTTAAAAATGAACCCACAAACAGATCCTTATGAAATTTTAACCTTCAAACAGATGAAATTTATACCTTAAAGAACAATTAACAAGAATCAAAAGAGAATTTGAAATTCAGGATAAGCAACAATAAGCAAATGAAAAAGCATTTTCTCAAACTTTTTGAATACTTAGCAATCTATGACAGTTTTGGCAAAAACTCAAACCAAACAATGCAGGCATAAAGCTTTGTTTCTATCCTTGTTTTAACACTTGCATAAACACAAAAACTCCACAAAAGCAACAATAAGCAAAGCACAATCAAATAAGCAACTATAATAAACTATAACTTAACAGTTTCAAACCACAACTCCTCAAATCCTTAAAAATGAGTTTTACTAAAAAACTTTAACAAACTAAACCTTAGGACTAATTTAAGCTAAGCTAAACTGACTTAAGTGTCAGAATGAAATTTTTACCCATTTTAACCCATAAAAGCTGTTAAACCAAACACCCCTTTAAGTATAGTTTTGCCTATTTTAACTTGATTACTTAATTTTTAATGAACAAAACTTTAAGACCAGATAATATATAAGCTAAAAAGACAATAATAAGCAAGTTTAAACAGCAGATAAGCACTCAGATAAGCTAGATTAGATTATGCTATTTTATGAGCTATTTTAAGACAGAATATAAGAAAATTTGCACACAAGATTTTTAAACTAAAACCTAAGCATAATAAGCAATAACTAACATAAGCAAACATAAATAAACATATATAAGCAGAAAATAACTAGTAATAAGCACTTGAATAGTAAATAAGCTAGAAAATGAAAATGAAGACTTACAATCACCCTTGCTCAAAACAGGGCAAACAATCAAGTCTACAAGCTCTAGCTTGTCAAAAAGACAAGCTAGTGAGGTCTATAAGCTCTTCCAAGGCTAGCTTATCATCCAAAAGCTGTGGTATTTTTTTAAGGGGTGGATCTTTTTAGTATTTTTTTAGAATTTTATGATTAAAACAGGAAATAAAAGAAATTAAAACAGTAAACTAAGGCTTGATTCAAGAAACAAAAAGCTTAGTGAAGCTTTTAGGTAAGATCTATAAGCTATTTCATAGCTTTTCAAAGCTTAACAGGTTATAATAAATGATCAAACACAGAAACTTAAAACACAAACCTCAACTTTTCATTAAAAACTTAAACTCTTACAAGGAATTGAAAAATACAAAATACTTTTAAAGGGAAATTACACTTAAAAAGAGACTAAAAAAACTAACTCCTCTACAAATGGGATAAGCCCTCTATTTATAAGCCGGATGGAAGCATCTAGGTCCTTGCTTGGTTTTCTTGTGTGAGAGGATTTAGCAGTCCTAATCTTGGCCATCTATTCATCTTGTGCTTCTTTAAATCAATAATAGCCGGATATTGCCACACAATCATTCCCCAATGATTACCTTGGATCGCCAACGTGTCAGGGCAAAAAACGTTATCTATTGCATCATTATTAGCTTCTAGAAGGGAGTTTAAGTGGGTTTAACCTCAGGGTAAGAGTAATTTTGGAGGTGAGAGGTGAACAGTAACAATGGTGGTGTGAGCGGGAAAATAGGTTGCCTGTTTGTTTGGTGCAGGGTAAGAGTTTGGTGATATGGCACAAATGGTCCCTCCATTTTATTAGAGTATATGCATTAAAGGTCCTTGGTCTTTGCAAATTTGGTCCCTGGAGTTATAGATGGCTAACACCGTTAGTCCTTAAAGGACTAACGGGGGTGGAGTGGTGTTGGCCTATTTGTTTGGGCCGAGTATGGTAATGATTAACTTTGGGCTTTTATTTATGTTTTAAGGTGTATAAGATATAAGTGGGCTGTTTCGGGCCCACTAGGTGGGTATGGGTGGGCCTACTTTTGGCAATTTATTTTTTCGGGTTCGGTTTTTGATGCTCTTTCCGAATCTACTTCCCGAGGTTGACTTTGACTTTTTGTTGACTTTTGGCTTTGACTTGACTTTTCTTTGACGCTCTTTCCGATCTCGTGCTCGGTTTTGTCGTTTTGGGAGTACTCCCCCAGACGTAGGGCAACAAACCCACCCCAACTGTCAGCTCCTTCCCTGGATTTTTGTCTTTTTTGAATAGCCATTACCTGCCCAAATTTGATATTTATTTTTTTTTTTTTACAAACATGTAAACAACAAATACATGTATTTTTGGTACGTATTTGTCATTTTTATGTCCGATTATAGTGGTCCAAGATATGTGTATTTAATCAACACTACCAAATCCCCCGCATATCTAAGATATTGTGTGTCCTCACGTAATGCTATAAGTAAGCACTTAGAAAACTAAGAATCTCAATCCCCCTCGACTAATTACCTCGAAAAGTAGCAAAGTGTTCATCGAGGGGAATTAAAGAATCAAGAGTTTAGAAAAGCCCCATTTTTACCATTTTTAAATGTATACACTTATTCCTAATATTTTTGTTATTTTTTTGTACTTTTCCTTTTAAGAAACTAACTAACTTATTTGACTTTCGTTATTTTCATAACTGTTTAGGGATCATAGAACAAGATGCATTTCGATCTGAGAATGCCCCAAAAAGGATAAATTCATCGTCCCCGACTTTTCACTCGTTCCAAACCAAGCTTAAAACGAAATCGTAGTTAAATAATAGTTAAGATGCTAACACTACTCATATTTGAAACTTGTGAACTTTTCACTCCCAACAATTATTATATCTTAGGTGAATGTGCTACTTTGAATTTCAACCATGGATCAACATTTTTGCAAAATTCTATGCTTCACGTTCCACCCGAGAATAATGAGTTTGAAGGCGAGATCATCCCATGTAGCGACTTTCGTCTCGGCACATCCCAACCTTGCGGCTAAGTGACCAGGCTTTTGACACCCCACAGAGACTAGTATCGGGACTCACGGACCTTAGGTTTCAAAAACTCTTATTTCTCGTATACACATAGCTTATAAAATAGAATAGTCAATGTTCATATGCTTATTTATGTATATATAACTAAAATTGATCTATTTATTAATTCACACTTAATATTAAACACTTATGCAATTGTAACCCTCGACCTTTTAGAAGGCTGCAACATTGGTTGTGAGCCGGCAAGATGCAGCAAACTTTTATCAGCCCACAGTTTATATTTATTATATTTTTTCCATTTTTCATCAATTTTTTTTAACTTTATTTCACGATATAGAGAAGACTTCTTTTTGAAAAATTCAAGTATAAATTTGAACTAAGACTAAAATTTTTGCTATATACTACATAAAAATTGTTGATTTAAGTTTAATCTCCAAAAATAGCACGTATATTAATCCGGTTAGGAGCTTATGGGAGAAAAAGCCACAAATTACACACATGAGCTCTTAAGATTTCCAAATAATCCTTGTTTAGCATCCAACTCATACTTAACTCTATCATTTTTCGTTCTTCGCGAATTTTTACGAACGCTTAGCCTAAAAAGTTAAGGAACAAGCTAGAGCTCAACACACTCGATCGGGTCAAAATTTACTCTTATTCTACCCAACAGAAAAGTCAAAATTGTGACACTACACTTATTTTCTTTTTGAAAATTTTTAAATTTTTTCATTTTTTGAAATTTTGTTGGTAAAAACAGGATTACGCGAAAACAACACTGCAGGCATAATCAAATCGATAGATCCCCCCATAATAGATTTAAACATTGTCCTCAATGTTTTAAGAAGGGTCTCTACGTAAATCCTAAGCCGTTTATTAGGTATGCTTAAAGATAAACGTTAGTCGATAAGATTAGGATATTGGATTTCCCAAATGAAGCTGAGGATTTGAAGCTCTTGTGATCGAAGGACAAAACCGTGAGCACGAGAGGCTTCAAAAATCCGGGACAATCCTGGACAATCACAAAAACACAAGCAAACGAGAAAGGAAAGAGGCAAGCCTCTCACAACAAAAAACACTTTATTCATTACTACATAATATAACTACGGATAAGCATGGGGTGCCTCCCACGAAGTGCTTGTTTAGGGTCACTAAGCTTGACCCAATCCCCGAATTCATTTATCCTTGGGGACAGTTTTTCGGAGATTCTCCGGACAACCTATAATGGGACGTCCCCTCTAAAGTAGTGCTTAATTCGATGACCGTTCACCTTGATGTTTGGCCTGAGTTTTGAAATATCTAAAACGGTCGCAAATGGGAAAGACATGGGCAATGGTGAATGGTCCAGACCAACAGGATTTTAACTTGCCAGAGAACATCTTCAATCTAGAGTTAAAGAGGAGGACTTGATCATCGACGTTAAAAATGCGGTTTTTGATCTTTGAGTCATGGATCCTCTTTGTTTTCTCTTTATAGATCAAAGAGTTCTCATAGGCATGATCATGAAGTTCATTTAGTTCATTGAGTTGAACTTTACGGTGATCACCCGCGGTCTCAAGGTCAAAGTTTGCATGCTTCAAGGCCCAATAGGCTTTGTGCTCAAGCTCGATCGGTAGATGACATGCCTTTCCGTACGCGAGCTTGTATGGGGTGCACCCGATGGGTGTTTTGTAAGCGGTACGGAAGTCCCAGAGTGCGTCATCTAATTTATCCGACCAAGAGGCACAGTTCTCAACCATGGTCCTTTTAAGAATTCGTTTCAAGCCATGATTGGATACCTCAACTTGCCCACTTATTTGTAGGTGATACGCGGTGGAGAGACGGTGAGTAACTCCGCATTTAAGCATGACCTTTGCAAACTGGTCATTGCAGAAATGGGTTTCGCGATCACTTATGATGGCACGAGGGGCACCGAATCGGGCGAAGAGAGATTTAAGAAATTTGTAAACAACTCGGGCATCGTTGGTGGGGAGCGCTTTCGCTTCAACCCATTTTGACAAGTAGTCAACCGCCATGAGTATGTATTTGTTCCCTCGTGAAGACGGGAACGGCCCCATGGAATCGATGCCCCATTCTTCAAAGATTTCGCAAACTTGGATTGAATTTTGAGGCATTTCATCACGCTGTGAAATTTTTCCTTGACACTGATAAGTGTCACATCGGGTGACCAAGTCATGGGCATCTTCTTTTGTAATGGTGGGCAATAAAATACTGTGTTAAAAAACTTTTTGGCGGTGTAGTTGGCCACCGTATAGTCCCCGTGTTTTTGGTCCTATGGCAAGCTGTGAGGATGTCAACAACTTCTTGGCCAACAACACACCGCCGGATCACTTGATCTACACATATTTTGAACAAATATGGGTCGTCTCAAAAGTAGTGTTTAACATCTTTGAAACACTTGTTTTTCTGCTGGGACGACATCCCTTTAATAATGAATTTCCGCGCGTGGTAATTTGGATTATCGGCAAACCACGGGGTACTTGAGTCACCACGAAAAGTCACCAAATTAAGTGTCCCGAGAGGAAACTTTTCATTTATCTCCTTTGGGTCGAGCACATTTTCATAAGGATTTTCTAATCGGGAAAGATGATCAGTCGCGAGATTCTCGGCTCCTTTTGTGTCAATTACTTTGAATTTGAATTCTTAAAGGAGGAGAACACACCGGAGCAATCTCACCTTGGAATCCTTTTTTTTTTTGCAAAGAGTATTTTAGGGCAGAATGATCGTATACATATGCATTTGTTCTAAGATGAGTAAGACCGAGAATTTTTTTAAAGCATACACTCGGCTAACATTTCTTTCTCCGTCGTGGTGAAATTCGATTCCGCCTCATTCATTGTTTTACTAGCATAGTGTATAGGCCTAAAGTGTTTTTCATGACCTTGCCCCAAGACTACACCTATGGCAAAGTCGCTTGTATCGCACATAAGCTCAAAGGGCAGGTCCCAGTCTGGGGTAATCAAGATTGGAGCTTCAGTAAGTTTTTTCTTTAATGTTTGAAAAGCTTGAATACAATCATCGGAGAAAATGAATGGGGTATTCTTCTCAAGGAGATGAGTCATCGGTCGGGAAATTTTGGAAAAATCCTTAATGAACCATCGGTAGAAACCGGCATGACCGAGAAAACTCCGAACACCCTTAACGGTGGTGGGATGAGGTAACTTAGCAATCACATCGATTTTGGCTTTATCAACCTCAATCCCTTTTTTGGAAATCTTATGGCCAAGGACAATGCCTTCCTTTACCATAAAATAACTTTTTTCCCAATTAAGACAAAGATTTGTGTCTTCACACCTTTGAAGCATCTTGTCTACATGAGAGATAGGCAATTTTCTAATGAATTCCCAAAGACCGAAAAGTCGTCCATGAAGACTTCCATCGTTTTTTCGATCATATCATGAAAGATAGCCATCATACACCTTTGGAACGTGCCTAGATGCATTGCATAAGCCAAAAGGCATGCGACGGTAGGCGAATGTTCCGTAAGGACACGTGAATGTTGTATTTTCTTGATCATGAGGGTCGATGGGAATTTGAAAGTAACCCGAGAAACCATCAAGAAAACAGTAGTACTCGTTTCCCGCTAATCTCTCAAGCATTTGATCCATAAATGGTAGTGGGAAGTGGTATTTACGAGTGGCTTCATTTAACTTTCGGTAGTCAATGCATACACGTCATCCCATAACCAATCGAGTCAGAATTAATTCATTTTCATCATTTTCAACAACGGTAAACCACCCTTTTTCGGTACGCAATGTACGGGGCTCACCCAAGGACTATCCGAGATCGGGTAAATTAATCCGGCGTTAAGAAGTTTTTCAACCTCCTTTTTGATGACACCGTGGATCTTTGGATTCACTCGTCTTTGGTGTTGAACCGCCGGTTTGTAGTCCTCTTCCATAAGAATCTTGTGAGTACAAAATTTTGGTTTAATACCCTTGATGTCGGAGAGTTTCCAAGAGGAAGGAAATGATGGCCGCTTGTGCTGACTTCAAAACCTTTATGAGAGCGGCTTTTTCCTCGACACTCAAGTCTTTAGCAATTATGACAGGCAACTTGTTGTCACCTTCTAAAAATGCGTATTTGTAGGATCCCGTAACACTTCACTTCATAGAATCAAACACGAAATCGGACTAGAAATGAGAAAGAGAGAGTTGTTTTAGAGAGAGAAACTAGAGAGAGAATTGAGAGAGAAAAGAGAAAAGATATTATAGATATTTTGAACAACTTTCAACAACTTACTTTTTCTAAATAAGAAAAAGCTTATATACCCCGTCACGTTAAAGGTGACGCGCGGGATATTTAACTAGACCCTGGGCTCGGGTTTTGCTTGGATTAAAACTCCGAAACATAAACAAATTAGATTACCTATCAACCCGATTCCCGAATATTATCCTATTACAACATAACTAATTAAACGACCGAACTCTTCCATCGTAGACGACCCGAACTTCCTTGTTCTACTTCCATAAATTGGTAGGCAACAATCTCCCCCAAGTGAGGTCTTGAAACACCGGGAACAAGCATTCTTTATTGACTCAATAAAATTGAGGCTAACAATCACACCCCGAAGTGAGTTCATGATGACACCCTTCCTGAGATCATGAGATTGCTTTTGACGTTTACGCTCGGCGTGTTCTTGTCTTTGTGCTTCGTTGTAATCTTGTTCTTCATGCTTTTGCGATCGGCTAAGCCAACTTGAGATCTTGTTCTTTGACAACATGCTCATACTATTTGCATTATCTTGAAAGCTTTTATTTTAGAGTTTTGCGAAGTCTTTGTCCTTGTAATCTTACTTTCTTGATAGTATGAACTTCTTAGATTGAGGCATTTGGAATGGGATTGAGGTTGTCGATGACCACCGTCTTGACCTGAAGGTTTTTACGTAGTGGATAAAACAAGAAAAATGATTTGGAAAATCAATCGACGTGCACTCAGTAAAGAGTTTTGTAACAGCATCGAGAGTGTCAAGTTTTATCAAAATTCATCAATCGTCCAATTTCATTAACTGGACGCAAATCAGATATCCAGTTGTCACAAGTTTGATTCCTATAGAATCTCGCAAGGTCACTACCAGAGCTGTTTGATGCTGCTCAAGCAGGATTTCCATCTTCATTGTGAATACATTAGTATCACTCGGAGTTCTGGCAAATATCAAATGAAGATTGCGAAGGACTCTTATAACTAGCTTGTGAACTTGATGCGTTCAACAAGTGTTTGAAATGGAATATAGTGTCCTAACAATATTTTATATTGATCTCTTGGCTCTAGAGACTCGAAGTGGCATTTGGTTTTAGTAGACTCGAGGCTGGAGCATAATTGCCACCTATTCAATATCAACAATCTCGTAATGAATTTCAATAATAAACGTGTGTATCTCTTGACAAATTAGACAAGGTTTCTCACATTAAGAAAAACTCGAATGGCTGGGAAGGGTTGTGTGATTGCATCACAGGTCCATGATGTCGTTCATGTCAGCAATCACTTGTTATTCTGTACAGCATAGTATGACCCCCCCGGTTTCTGCCGTAAGTTGTGGAGGCTTCTTGTTAACCCTTATCCCATACATATCTTTTTTTAATTCTTCAACGCCTTCCAATGCTTACCAAGAGACGTCATGACTAACACCTTTGTTGTGATTGTTTCCAGTGTTAGCTAAATCTTAGTCCGCATTAATTACCCCCATATACCATTCATCTCCAATCATACCTAAGGACTGCTATTTCTAACTTTGGGTATCCTTGCGTAGTCCTCCGGTTCAGGTTTGGATCATAGAATTGATTCCTACCTACACCTTAAGACTTCAGAATCGTCGTGAAATTAAGATGTTTGTTGGGTATAAAGAATCGAACCATAAAACCATTTTCAGCAACATTGATTCAATTAGATCATATTTTAAATACATTTTCTCCCCTTATTTAAATAATAAACTCTTAGATTTTGAAATACCTGTGATTAAAATATTCTTGAAAATTCCGTGGGAGAAAAAATGATTCAGCATGAATGGTTTGGAACATTAGAAAAGTTTTTAATACATAAGAATTGTCGAATGTTGATTACGTATCCCAAGAACTTAAAACTTTTTTTTCGAAAAACTCCCCCTGCAAGAATAGACCAAATTAAAAAATGTTGTCTTTTGAAAACATTGTGAAGGGATGGAGTGTTGAACACAAATTTTGAAAAAGATTATGAATTGGTCAACGAGAAATTCATAAAAAATTGTGTTCAACTTTTTTGAAAAACCATGTTAGAGGACCTTCTCTTCTAACTGTGAATGGTAAGCGCACTGAAACGTACACTATCCTTTTCCTCGAGCTAAAAACATTGAATGTCTTGGTTAGAACACTCAAGACCGAGAACTTAATTTTCTCGTTGGGAGGATAATTATAAACCTTCCTTTATTGAAGTCCGGTTAACGTACTGACATTTGTACATATGCCATCTAGAAAATTAGAAATGACATGTTTTTGAACTATTTGAAACTCCGCTCGAACTTCAATTTACACCAACCCTGTCAATGTTAATCGACATTTCAAGCACGGTCAATGTTATCGGATTCAAGAGACATGCGAAAAATCTTTTGGAAATTTTCTATTTTTTAGATTTTGTATTTGTATATATATACATGTTGTCCTCAGCATTGCTATGTGAAGGTAGAATGGTAATTCCAACTCTTGTCGTGATGTAGCTTTCTTGTTTGCTTAAGGAACAACTTTTGGAACCAGCTTTGAACTTGACGGTTCATTGCTGTGGTCTTGAATTCCGAGTTCTGAACGGTTATGATCAGAAGTCATTTACAGAGAACGAATGCCTGTAACTGATGTGAACAACATAATCTCCATGAAGACCAAGGAGGTCTTAACTGGATGTGGTTTATGTGGCTTTGATCTGCTGCGATCAAACGTCTTTTGAACATTGAGGAACGGGGCCTGAAGTGTTATTTTCAGCAGACACCATTTATCATTGATGACCGAGGCTTGAACTGTTGTGTTCAAACGTCATTAGACATTGATGACCGAGGCTTGAACTGTGTTGTTCAAACGTCATTTGAAAAGATTTCATCTTTTGTGAAACCATTCTGGCACTGGTTTCTTAGATATCAAAAATTTCAGCAACCACACATACCTCTGAGAATTTTCCTAGCTTTACCTTTGTATAGTGCATCTCACATTATGTCAATTTCTTTGTTGTTTTTTGACCATTGAATGATGAGTATCTGCACTTAAACCCAGGTTGTTTGCATGCCTGAATATGAGTGATATCACTATTAAAACCATGTGTTTGGGTTCACTGTCAACTTGCCTTGTGCTAAAGCGAATATCTTTCCATAGGAAACCCATCTAAGACCAATTGTCTTGAAAATTCCTACCCCTCGGTTACCAGCTAAGACAAGTTCTAGGATTCATTATTTCTCATGGAACATGGAGTCTTTTATAAGAACCTAATGACCTATGTAATCTGTCTTTCTGTTTCTTAGATCAACTTGACTCTTCTACGGCAGATATATCTCTTTGGTGTCTTATGTATTTTGCATCCTTATTCTGTGCATAGGCACGAGGATTTAACCTTGAAGGTATTCTAAGACGCGTTCATCATGATTTTGGCACTGTAAAGGTACTTTTTGGCATGTAGGAGCATATGCAAGTCATTGAACTTCAAGAAAGGCTTTTGTTTCCTAATGTTCTCCTAAGTGAACATCATTGTTTGCAACCCGACCTACTCATTGATGCTTGCCAATCATAGGTTTATTGGTTTGCAAACCATCTAGCAGTGTTGGGTAATCTAGCAGGATCAATCATACTAGGTTTTCCATTCACTTCTTTGTCTTTCTGAAGTTGTGCACTTTTCTTAGCTTTCTCTAGGTAGTAGTTATGAACCATGTCATTTGAGCCAAAACATTTTTCCCTGGTAGACATGATGTGACACATGCTTTGGCAATCTCCTAGAGGGCCAAGGTGCAATCAAATTGGTGTTCGAACTGCTGTTTTCTAATCTAGCTAAATTCTGGTGAGAGCGGATCTTGTTTATACAAACCATCCCGACAGATTAAGTTTTTATTAACGACTGTTTCATGTGAAAACTTCTCATTTCAGAGAATTTGAAAAAGCAGTCGGTTTTCCTAAAACTGAAGGTTTTGGAATTCGTTGAGCATTTAGTTTGTCGAACAACAGATGTGTTTATACAAGATAAGTTTCCACAGACTTTCCCTTGCAGTTCTTCGATGAGTTCGATTAACTTCACTTATGGCTGTTTTTCTTGTCTTATCATTTGAGCTTTCAAATCTTGTAATTTCATGATATGTTCACGTTCTTTTCGAATACATTGATCCGTTTTCTTTTGCAAACTGAGTGTTTTTCATTTTGTTCTTTACATATTGTGAAAGGCAAGTATCAAGAGACAATCGAGTGTTTTTCAAGTTTTAGAAAAACTTTTTAAACAAATTTATTATAACTTCCTTTGTTAACACATTCACTTTGTATTCGAAAGCTTTTTGTGCAAGACATTCACAATCTTGACTTTATTAATAATCTAAGCAATGCAATTCATATTAGCATTTTTAAAATCAACAGAGATGCAAATACGAACATGTAACATCTTTAGACACCACATCTCGAGAAGTAGATCATATATGTTTGAAAAATCAGCCTTGTTTCTTTTCTGATTCAAGTTCGTCAGATCCTTTTCAAGGGAATTAACTTACTCCAAATCGTCATTCATTCTCTTTTTAGTTCTGAACAAAAAAATAACTGTCCATTAAGTTTTTTGGTTTGAAGAGGCATTAATCAGGTTTTGAACAAAACTTTCCCGATATCCATATAGCAGTGGGTTCTGGAAATGGCACTACTAGAATGAATAGACCAAGTTTTGATTGACAACTTGTTCTAAATGATTGAAAGTTTTTTGTCATTTCGTTATAAAGTAGTCTACTTTTACTAATGGATTTAGACATGGGTAGAAAGCCAATGTTTTTAGCAATGTTTGGTTTTGTCCTAACAAACGTTTTTCTCTACATTGTCTTCCTAACTTCTTTAGCGCGTTCCAACTGATCAAGATAGGTTTTGGATGGTGGTTTGAAAGTTTCATAAAGACTGTTTTGATATGTGTAATCATATGGTTTTAACTGTTGTCCTTTATCCAATTTTGATCTACCTCCTTTTCAAGAGTCCAACTGTCTCTTCCCATTGGGGCAAAATCGTTGGCAGAACAAAGTTCATATGGGATCTCATACAAACGAGGCATTTCAAATTGAGCTCTCTTGAGTTCTGTTGGATTAGCTAAGTGATCTACCATTATACTGTTGCCCATTTGGGTGCTAACAAGTGAATGTCAAATTGACTGATGGCGTTTATAAAAGAATTTCATTTAAAACTTATTTGTGTCATACAATCAACGTGTCAATGGTCTTTTCCTTTCTTAACTTTAAATACCGAAATAAACCTTTAGTATTTTCTCTTTGAGTTGACCTTCAATTGTGACTATTTTACAACCTTTTTACTAGCTCATCGTGTTTCTGATTGACAACTGAAATTTCATAGGCTTTAGTTTTCAAACCTTCTTTAATTTCAATGTCTTTTATAGCTAATAGTCCTAGAGTTTCATTTAACTTTGTTTGAAGTATTTTATAATCACTCGTTGGGTCATTAAGGGCCGTGTACTTCTCAAGCTCAGTCTGTTTGGTCTGAAGTGCAATCAGACAACTATCCCGACTGCTATAGCCTCCCTAAGCCCATACTAGTCTAATCATGGTTAGTTTTGCACTTTACCAATTCTTGAGTCAATGCTGCGTGTTTTATTTTGCTTTCTTTAATTGCATTAAAATTGTTGTTTTCCTCCGTATCACTAGTCGAAATTAGCAAGCGACAGCACGCTCATCACATCACATTCTACAGCATGTTTCTCGAATGTTGCTTTCATATTGGCAAACCACATTCTTTCAGCATTGTTTTGTCCTGTTCTAATGGCGTATCAGTAGTACTCGATTCTGCAGGTAAGACTTCCTGAATCTTTGCCATGAAAACGTTATTGTGCTTCCAATCTTCTTACATATCTTTATCTAGAATACAATCCCACTGCTTGTTTTTCATCTCCTGAACTTGTAACCGATATTGAACCTCTTGAAACCTTTCACTGTTGAATCTGCAACTGTCTTTCATTCACTCAACTTTTTCACGTCATCTTAACTCTTGCTCATACTTCTCTTTCCTATATACATTGCTCATATGGAGTTCATGTTCTGGATGATTGTTATCCTTGATTGTTTGAAGCTGTCATTTTAGTGTAATCTCAGAAGATTTTCTATTACTTCTCGATCTGATGACAAAGATCTTGATAAATATCGAGAAGGCTTAACAGTTAGAGTTAATGAACCTTTAAACATACCTTGATCACACTTAAGAGAGCGCAATTTTGAATGCCATCTCGTGAAGTGTTTCTCAGCATTGGAAGTGTTTTCTAAAGTAATCATATGTAGAGATAACTGAAACTTTAAGAGTTCTTGAAACTATCACCAAAGAGTCGGCTAAAGCTTGTTGATACCATATACTCTGTCTGAGAGAAGTTAGTGGTTGATTTAATGCATTTAATTTGTTCAAGAGTTTTCTTTCTTTGAAAATCTTTGCTGCATCTGGCAGTTTATGAATATCTGTTCCTCTAAAACTGAACCCGAAGATGAAGTAACCTTTATTCCCATTTTATCATGAATTATGAAGTGTAAAAGATTTGTTGGATCTTAAGTGGATATGATGTGATTGATGTTGTAGTTTTGAATACAATAGACGTTCACGTATTTTACAAGGTCTATGATAAAGAACCGGATAAAAATTTAACGGGATTTTTACAAATCAATAGAAAATCCGTGAATGATTTGATTCGAATCAGCGGCCAAGATTTAATTGTCTAAAAACAGATAATTTTCTGAAGGGTAAAGCTGTTTGTTTAAAATAGGCTCACCAAACTGAAACGGGCCTTGAAATACAGATGGGCCGTGAGCTAGAACAAAAACAAGTCTAACACAAATTCCAAAAAACTGAAAAATGTCAATAAATCATAGTAAACGAGTGTTTTGGGCCTTGAAAAATCCTTAACCAACTAAAGGGTGGTTACAGCGTGATTCGTCTCGTTTTTCTCTTCGATTTGAGAGGTCACGGGCCTGAAACGGACTTACGGATCAAAAGTTATGGCTGTTATTAAAAAAAATGAGAACCGCTTTCCTTCACTCAAAAAAAATTCTTAGTAAAACCCGCTGCCGAATTAGTAGACATCACTTGTTTGTACAACTCGCCGTAATAGCAACTCGCCGTAGCAACTCGCCGTTTTAGCAACTCCATGTTTTAGCAACTCGCTGTTTTAGCACTCGCTGTTGTATCACTCGCTGTTTTATTCACGTCGCTGTTGTTAGTCAACTCGCTGGTTCTGGTCAACAAACCGCTCCGTTGACTATATCCTTAAATCGAAGATCTTGTCCTTTCCTTAGCCATACTCCCAATATGAACACCAAGCTCGAATTTTTTTCAAAATCAACTCAAATAAGCATTAAGCCACGAACCAAAGCAAGGATTTTCAATATTAAAGGACGTCTCTAATAGAAGATTTACATACAATAACATTTATAGGCTTTGTGGATCTCCAAAAAATAAGCAACTCTCCACGAAGAACACTTACTTATTTGTTTGCTTATAATTCCGAGCTAGGAATCATGTTTAACACAATAAACGAAATATTGAAGCAACTCTTACCTTTTTAAATGTATTGAAAAATATGAGGAATCAAGAATAACAACCCATTAGAAACCCAAAAAAAATTTTTGAACGCGGTATTTTTTTTCACAAACTAAGCTAACGAAATTTGAGCTAGTTTACCACTACACGAATTCAATCAACAAACGAAATTCCAAATCCAAAACACCATTGCTCTGATGCCTTAACTGTAAGAAGGATCCCGTAACACTTCACTACAAGAATCAAACCCACGAAATCATCAGGGACGGTATAATGGAGAAAGAGAGTAGTTTTGATTCTAGAGAAGAAGAAACAAGAGATAAGAATTTTTAGAAGAGAAAAGAAACTAAAAGATATTGTATGCATATTTTATTGAAAATTGAACCAACGAACTATCCAAAACTAAAACTATGCAAAACAAAAAACCAACATTCATTATCAAAAACAACTATTCACAACTAATACGTTAAACTATTTTTCTTATTGTTAACTTTTTTCTAAATAAGGAGTAAAAAAGCTTATATAATGGTCCATAAAATTTACCGGCGGGAAATAAACGTCCTCGTCCGTCACGTTAAAGTGTGACTGTCGGATATATTAACTAGGAACCCGTGCTCGGAGTTTTGCTTGGGATTATACGCGAAACATATACAATATTAGTAAATAACAATAGAAGATCCTGATTCCCGAGTATCTAACCTAGTTACGAGGGGGGGGGGCACAGTTAACTATATTAAAGACCTAGATGAGCCATTAGATACATAGTGGAGCCGAAGTACTTCTCTCCTGATCTATCGACTATTGAGTGCTAACAAAAGAAATAGTGGCGAACAAGTGATTCGAGCAACAGATGGAGAGAGTGGTGGGGGGGGACTTATAGATCGCGACCATCGTGTGAGGTTCATGCGCGTCTGATGATTTATCAGTTTTTAAGCTTTCACAAACTTTAAGTTCTTTTTGAATTTCAGGCAAACTAATTTCCTTGTTTGTGGAAGGGGTTGGTGAGGGATCACTATGTAAGAAAATATGCTTCAAATAAGAAATATCCCCCGCCGAGTCATAGTATGAGATCATCAACTTCTGGTGAAAGTTGACCCATCATCAAGAGCTGAGGAAAGCATCACTTCCTCAAGAATAAGGAAAATCACTATCCCCGAAGGGATGAGAGTCCTGTAGAGGAGGTAGAAATGATCGAGTCATAATAAGGAGTGGGATTGCCACTCACGATCACATCGAAGAAACCGAGAACTTCTTGAGAATACTCCTCATAAGCCATTTCAATGACGTCGATTTGTTTAACTGAATTATCATTGTAATTAGAGGAGTATCTCGAAGTTTGATCAAGATTGAATGTGATGGCTTCTTTTTCAACACGAAGGGTTAATTCACCTTTGTACACATCAATTAAAGCACGTCCGGTCTTTAAGAAGGATCTCCCGAGAATTAGAGGGACTCGAGGATCGTGTTAGAACCCAATATCACTTTTACTTCATTATTGAAACAAGAAAATAAGATGAGATAAAATGGAAGAATTGTAGAGAGAGAAACTAGAGAGAGAAAGGTAGAGAGAAAAAAGATAGTTTTATGATTTAACCTTTGGCAAAAATGAAAAATTACAAAATGAACCTACACCATTTTCCATATGGAAAAATGGTAATAAATACCCTATCACACTACATTGGGTTGTGTGGCTTTTACTTGGGCCGTCTCGGAAATGACTGTGTCTGTTTACTCGATATAACATACAAAATTAGCTTACATTTACAGCCCGTTTACCCTTTGTAGCCTAGTACAACGTATAAGTTAATTTTAGTGACCGAGACCTAAATATAAAGTTATGAGCGAACTACCAATGTTCGACATCCATATTTTGAGGCAAACAATCTCCCCGAAGTGAGTTCATTGTGACAACTCCTTCGTGAGATCATGAGGATTGCTGTTGTCTGTTAAGATCATGGGTCTTGGTCTCCTTAATTGTGTTGTAGGCTTGTTTCCTTTTCCATGCTTTATGATCTTTGATCTTTGAGCCTTTGTCATTGTCTTTTAACTTTGGTCTTTTTTGTCCGAGATCTGTAAATCTTTATCCTTCCGTTTGATCGTCTTTGCCACCTTGGCGATCTGTTTCTTGACCACATGCTCATACTTTGCATAATCCTTGAAAAGCTTGCTAACATCTACCCTTGATAGACATGATAATCTTTGAAGAAGAATCTTGTATATCAGAAGGTTTGTTGCGGAAGTCTTGGTCCTTTAATTCTTGATCTTTATGATTCTTAAATCTTGATGCTATAGGATATTCTTTGTAGTTGAGCTTGATCATGTGGTAATAAATCCCAACTCATCATGAGATGAGTGCATCACCATCTCCATCTTATGTTCCTGAAAAATAAAACAGTTAGCAATACAGCTGGATGGTGAACGAATATGGCTTTGTCATTCGTACCGTAATTTGGGTTAGATTAACCTCCGGTTTCCGTAGGAACAATTTTTACAATTATAAATTCTGGTACCTGTGAGTCAGGATAACTTCAAAGAATCTCACTTGACAAGGTTACTAGCTCAAAGCGTAGGATCTCTAACACATATGTATTAGATTTGCCATGCTTGCTATTCTTATTACCGTAACGTCTCAAATGCAGAACAACACATAAGAGTGAATTAGGATAGTTACTATCTTTCTGATTAAGCCGTCAATTCATTTCCTGGAACAAGTTTGATTCACATTGAATCGTACCATCGTTTCTTTCCAGTTGACACAAGTTTGATTCATATAGAATCTCGCAGGTCACCTACCAAGAGCTTGTATGATGCTGGCTCAAGTAGGATTTCCATCTTCATTGTGAGTACATAAGTATCACTTGGATGTTCTGGCATAATCACAAGATAATGCGTAGGACTCTTGTACATCTTGTTAACTAATTGGTGTTCAACAAGTGTTAAAATGGAATGTGTCCCTAAAGATATTTATTTATGGATCTCGACTTGGCACAATACTCGATTAGTGCATTGTTGGTTTTAGTAATCGTAGGAGCTGGAGCGACTGCCACCCTATTTAATATCAACTAACTCGAGTAAGAAAAGTCCCAATAGAAGTCTGTGTGTAAACTCCGTGACCAAATAGACAAGTTTCTTAGAGAAGAAACCAATCGAATGGCTGGGAATGGTTGTGCCATACTGCATCACTTTCGATCACTATTCTAAGATAGAAGTCTGAGCATTGTATCCATTATGTCGTCCTTCAAATGTTCCAGCAATCAACATATGTGATTCTGACTAGCGATAGGAAAGGTATTGTATTGATGTAAATTTTTGACGCCAATGCCACCCCCCGCCGGTTTTTGCCCCTATAGGTGTGTGGAAAGGAGACCTGCTTTCTTCATCTTTCCCCCTTAAGACCCTTTTTTAACTTATCCAACATGATCTCTTTTTTTATCACCCCCTTCTACCAACCCCATGTTAAAAATTGCATAACAAGAAGTCATTACAAACAACCGTTGTTGTGATTGTTCCAGAGATAATCTCAAATCTTAGTCTGTCATTCTTCCCTATACACATTTCAGTCTCCAATCAACCTTAAGGACTAGTGCGTATTTCTAAACTATTGAGTTGTCCTTGGGTAGATTCCCCTCCAATTTCCAGTTCTGTTTTGGATCATAGACACAAATACCAGTAACCTTACCACCTTATGACATTCATAATCGTCGTGAAATAAGATGTTGGTAGGGGGGTCATGATAAAGTATCCATAAACCTTTCGAAGAGTATCAGCAACTGTTGAGTCCCAATAAAGATCACTTATATTTTCAAGATCACATTTTAAATACATTTCTTCTCGCCGCCTTTATTTTAAATACTAATGCACTTTGTTTTTGAAATACATTGTGATTAAGAATTTGTCTTTGGAAAATACATGGAAAAAACGACTTACTTAGCATGGACGTATAGTGGAACATTATCTTGCTATCCCCCCGCAATTTTACCAATGTTTGACCACCAAAAACAATGATACCAATGTAAAATCGATATAAAATGAGGTTGAACACCTATTCATACTTATAACTATCATTCTATGAGAATTGTCATTATTAATCTTGTTGTTTATTAAGGAGACTATTTGAGATGGTTTGAATACATAAGAATGGTCGTAAATATGATGTAACCCACAAACTCATTAAACTTTTGTTTTTCGAACAACTCCCCTCCGCCCTTGAAAGATGTAGTGTGATGAGAAAACGACGATAAACAATTTTGAAAGAATAAAATGAATTGTCATGGAGAAATTCTTGAAAAATTTATGTTCAACAATTTTGAAAAACAAAATCCATATCATGTGTAAATAGACTTCTCATTCCAACTACTAAAGTTAAATGCCAGACTCAACTTATTGCGTACACTAATCCTTTGTTTTTTTAGAGCTTAAAAAAAAAAAAAAACTTGAAATGTCTTGTAATAGAACAACATCAAGACTCCCGAAGAAAAGTTAAATTTCACGTGTTTTTATTAGGATAAATATCATTAAATAGTATAAACTTTCCTTTATTGAAGTCCGGGTTACATACGATATTTGCACCATAGAGCCATTAACAAGTGAAAAATTAGAAATGACATGTATTTTGAAAGCATTTGAAAACTCCCTGTACTATGTAAGAACATCTCAAGACCGAGAAACGTTAATTTTCTCGTTGGGAGGATAAGTTATAAACCTTCCTTTATTTAAAGTCCGGGTTATGTACTGAGATTTGCACATAAGCCATTTAGAAAATTTGAAGTGACATGTTTTGAAACTATTTGAAACTCTCGCTCGAACTTCATTTACACACCCGTGTCAATGTTAATCGACATTTCTAAGCACGTAAATGTTATCGATTCCAAGAGACATGTCGAGAAGAATCTTTTTTTGAAAATTTTTTGATTTTTTGATTTTGTATTTATGTACCAGTTGTCCTCAGCATTGCTATATGATGGTGGAATAGTAATTCCAACTCTTGTCGTGATGTGGCTGTCTTGACTGCTAGAGGAACAACTTTTGGAACCAGCTTTGAACTTGACTGTTCATTGCTGTGGTCGTGAATTCCGAGTTCTGAACGGTTATGATCAGAAGTCATTTGATGAAGAACGAGGCCTGAACTGATGTGAACAGACATCATTTGAAGATTTCATCTTTTGTGAAACCATTCTGGCACTGGTTTCTTAGATATCAAAAATTTCAGCAACCACACTCTGAGATTTTCTTGCTTTTCATTGTATAGTGCATCTGCATTTAGGTCAATTCTTTGTTGCTTTTGACCATTGAATGATGTACCTGCACTTAAACCCAGAGTTTGTTTGCATGCATGAATATGAGGGATATCTACATTTGAACCATGTGTGGGTTCATTTTCAACCTTGCCCGTGCAAGAGTTGAGTAGCTTTCCAGTTGGAACCCACCTAAGACAAACAGTCTTGAGAATTCTACCCGTTGGTTGCCACCTAAGACAAGATCTAGGAGTCCTTGTTTTCTCAGGGACAGTGGTAGTCTTTTTGTTTGAGAACCTATGTCCTGTGGGGATCTGTCTTTCTGGTTTCTTAGATGCACTTGACTTTTCTACGGGCATATATCTCTTTGTTGTCTTATGGGATTTTGCATCCTTATTCTGTGCAGAGGCACGAGGATTTAACCTTGAGAGGTATTCTAAGACGCATTCATCATGATTTGCACTGTAAAGGCACTTTTTGCATGTAGGACATTGCAAGTCATTGAACTTCAAGAAAGGCTTTTGTTTCCTATGTTCTCCTAAGTGAACATCTTTGTTTGAAACCCGACTACTCATTGATGCTTGCCAATTCCTAGGTTTTGGTTTGCAACCATTAGCAGTGTTGGGTAATCTAGCAGGATTGTTTACCAAGAGTTTTCACAAGGAGATTCAGAGACTGAAGAAGAAGAATCATATAAGCTATGAATCCCTACTCCTTTGGATACAAGAATCTAATATATGTGGCAAATTGTAAGTAGTATAACAACTAGGTGAAAGAAGCATTTATCAGATAGTATATGTGAATTTTCTAGGTTTATTAAATGATCTTACAAGAGATGATCTTAAGGAGTTGTACAGACTGATGATGTTGAAGTATGGAGATAGCAGGCCTGAAAAAGAATATGAAAGAGTTTTATGGGGGGATTTAAAGACTATGTTTGATCCACCATCTATAGAGGATGCTGTTTGGAGTTTAACACATCAACAAAAGGTACTCAGTTGGAGATATTTTCATAGTTGTGCTGTTCATTGTTTAACTTTAGAGGCTGCACACATTTATATGCTGACTGAAGCCAAGTATCCATTACCATCTAGAGTTCATCAAGCTATGCTTGAAAAGAGACTTATAGGAGATAGAAAAGATGAGGTGTGCTATCAACTTTTGAAGTTAATTGAAAGACAAGCTCAACAACAATAATTTTGGTGTATGTTTGAAAGAATTTTCAGTGCTTTGGTATATGGATTGGAGAGCTGAATATGTGAAATGGAGTTGAGAAGAATAACACTTGGTAGAGGTGCTTTGCACTAACACAACAAATGGTGTTTAGTTCACCATGCCTAACCAGCATTAAGAACTGACTTGACCACAGAGGTACGACATATGGAAAAGTATTTCTCAAATCCATTTATATGGTTAACAGTTTGCCAATAAGCTATATGGTTATCAACTCACCATATCTGTGTTTGTAAAGAGTTGGCTAGCCCACAAGATTATGGCTTGTGGTAAAGGCTGTGGAAAATCCATTTACATGGTTGACAGTTTACCAAAAACTGGATGGTACTCAACTTACCAATGATTCACGTTCAAAAAGTTGAACTGGTTACTAGTCCACCAGGGTGATGCCATGATTCCACCAAAGGATTAGCTAGCCCAAGAGCAAACGGTTACTTGGTAAAGGCTTCATCAAATCCGTTGATAGCTGATGATTTGCTAAAAATCATATGGTAATTCAACTCACCATGTTTCACGTACTAAGAGTTGAAATGGTTATCAATGTACCATGGTTTATAAACCAAACATTGGCTACTCCAGAGTTAATGGCTAACTGGTAAAGAGACATCAAATCCATTTAAATTTTCAATGATTCACCTCTCTCAGGAGTTAACACACCTGGAAGTGATGAGAATAGACTGAAACTTTATGATCTGATGTACATATAGTCAATGTTGCTGCTTATCTGTTGCTGAAATGATCGTATGTTGCTGAAGAGATAGTACATGTAGCTGTGAAGTGTTGGTCATGATGTTTAAAAGATTAGATGCTGCAAATATCAAGTAGTGATGATTTAAAGAGTTGCTGATAGAAATCAAGAAACTGCTTATACAAGACAATCACATGAATAATATAAAGACCCGGTCTTCCTGACTGAATGACTGAAACTTCCTTGTTCCACTCATATTTTAAGGCTAACAATTACGAAATTATGTTAATATTGTTAAGGACAAATGTTAATATGGTTAAGGATAAATGAATCACTAGACAAAGCATAACGAGCAACACATTTTTCATGAGAAAGCAAAAACACATCTTTACCACAAGAAACACAAACAATATTCGAATCGTCATTAACAACCTTTACAGTCTTGTTATTTAATACACTTGTGTTTGGTTGACATAGAGTCGAATTCATTATTTCATGTTTACTAGAATCTATACTAACACTACTTGACATCTTTCGATCATGTGTAATGATCCCCCTCTTATCATCAGTGTTCTTCAGACTCTTATCCTTATATTTGTGTCCTTAACTGTGGTCTTCTAACACTATCAGAACTTTTCTACACTTGTGGAATTATAAACGTTCATAGTAGTTTTAGAACCCCCGTGTCTATGTCTCTGTTTTTTGTGTGATTCCTATACATTCCCTTTTGATTACATTCGCACTCTGTTTTTTTTACGTTTTTCCTCGTTTTTTTGGTATAGAATGTACGTTGACTTGGTTTTTATGCTATCTTTATTGACCTGGGTATGACACTTTTCATAGCCTTAACTGCTATGTTTTTAGGAAATTGTGTTACACAAAGAAGTGTTCCTGAGATCTCAGATTTGTCAAACTTAGTATTCACATTCTTCCCCTTTTCAATGGTTTTAATTTTATTCTTGAATTCAGATATTGTCATCAAAAGATCTTGATTTTGAGAACGCACATCACCATAAGCATATGTCTTTTGATTAACATGTTCAATTAACTCATCAACCTCTTTTTGATGTTGAGTCTGTGTTGCTTTTATTGATTTAAAAAGCTTTTGAAATTCAAGTTTAATATTTTCTCTTTCTTGAACAGAATCAACTTGAGTT
Source organism: Tanacetum coccineum (assembly GCA_026074375.1). NCBI lineage: Eukaryota > Viridiplantae > Streptophyta > Magnoliopsida > Asterales > Asteraceae > Tanacetum > Tanacetum coccineum. Next base: position 8,937 of record BQNB010058976.1, on the reverse strand, counting down.
TTTAGCAACACGTTATCATCATTCAATGTTGACAATCTTGACTTTCAAGAGACGTCACAAGCCATTTTCTCTTTTTGATGTTGTAGTTTTTGTTCAAAATCAATACTTTGAGCTTGTGATCGTTTAAAATCATTTTCAAGAATTTTGGTTCTTTTAAGTAAATTGGCTTAGATATCTTTGGAGTCACTTGAACTTTTCTTAAGTTCATTTCTTAACATCTTATTTTTCTGTTTTTCAACAGAAATCAACACACAATCTCGAATTTCACTTGTCAAGGATACCTCCAAAAGTCGAGCGATCTATTGATTCAAAAATATTAAAAAATATTTAACATTTCCTATACTTCTTCAATGAGTTCTTGTTGAAGTTCTTTTAAATTTATTGACCAAGAATTAGACATCGGAAGTACATCAGTTTTATAAAACCCTCTTAGAGAATTTTGACTGTCACACATCTATCTCGGTTCTCTATCTTCTAACAGAGTGACATCAATTCGTTTTCGTAAACTCATTTTGTCAAACATTTTTAACAATTTACTCTCTTTTGGTATTTTTGAATTGGTAAATCCGATGTAGTTTCTTTTGTCTCAGAATTATGATTAGAAGTAGAAGGAATTGAAAAATATGTTTGTTCAACAGAAGATTCTTGTTGAGGAACAAATGTTTCATAAAAAGAATTTAATTTTCCATAGTCAAGTTGAACCATTTTGTTTCTCATTTTAATCGACTTTCTTCCGCATCCTCTAAAGTTTCCTCAGAATTAGGTGAATCAATTTTTAAGTTAGTACTATGAAGCATTTCACCATGATACATTTTTGGTTGTGCTGCAATGGCCTTCTTGAGACGTTCGGGATTTTTATAACCCAACCCAGCTTTGAGAAAAGGATCATAAACTTTATTTAGTTATTTTCCAAGCATATGAATTGTGTGAATTGATTGACCCATTTTATAAACAATTCGATCATGAGAACTCAGTTTCTCTTCGAGATCAATAATATCGTCAAGATATCGATTTTCTCGTTCTTTAAAAGCCTTTTTAGCTAACTGAGTTTCATGTTGAATTATTAGCTTTTCATTTTTAATTTTGAAAAAATCACTTTCAATTTTATCTTTTTCTTTCAAAATTCTCTCAATGGTGTCTTTATCAGCATGTATTTAACGTTCTAACTCTTCACATGTTTCTTTATATTTTGAACATTGAATTGTTTTTGACTCAAATTTTTTGACCCGATCCTTAAACATCTCAAGCTCCTTTTGTAGCAACTCTTTTTGCTTTTTAAGCTCATTGTTTAATCATTTTTGATTTTCAACTTCTCTTTAAACATTATATGTCAGCATTTGAATATTATGATACTCATCATGAGCATTTAAATCATGTTCAGATGTGCCACCATTATTATCCACATAAGGATCATCAAATCTGATATTAGAATCGATTTAATCATCATTAGATGTATGAAAAATAGTTTTACATTTTGCATGATTTACTTGTTTGTGAACCTTGTTTGAAGCATTTACCTAACTGACAACCTTTGCATCATAGGATGGCTCAGAGTCAGCATTGTCATCAGCTGGTTGAATTCGAGCCATCATGATCACTGCAACAATTAGTTCTTCTAATGTTTCATCTCCATAAGAACTATCAAGCATGAAATCATTTTCTTCGTCCTTGAGGTTGCTTTCGGCTTCATCTTTCATAGCTAGCAACATTTGTTCTCTGAAATACTTTGCATCATGAACTCTTGGTTTCTGACAATCATGAACATAGTGGCCTTTTTCATTGCAGTTATAGCACTGAACATTTGCCTTTCTCGAAGTTGACTCAGTTCGTGGAACACGCTGAACAATCTAATTGTTGTCATCATTTCTATTCCCTGCATTAAATGCTTGATTCCTATTTTGTCTCCCTGAATTCCTGTTACCATTTCCACCATAACCTGCATTCTTGGTTTGTATGTCAATTCTACCATCCTGAATCACAACTTGATTTCTTGTTTTTGATGATGTACGAAGACGATTATTGGTAGGTATGGAGAACTTCTGAGTGATAGATCAAGCTAATAACATCATGGTAGTTGTAACTTTATCTTCTTGAGAATCCTCTTGTAACTCCCCTTGATACTCATTTTCATAATCAGCAACGGATGAAGAATGTGTGACATAGTATATTTGCGGTGAATAAAAAGAATTTGCATGAGATTGTGATGAAGAAGCATTTGAATGAGCAAGCAGGGCTAATGGATCATGATTATTGGCAGCTTTCCTTGATTTGGATGCTAGAACATGTAGTTCAAATTATATTAAGGAATCATACAACTGATCATATGAAACTGTACTTCCTGTTTGATTGTGACGAACATGCATATTCATCACAAAAAGCAACACCACTAAGATCTACATTCTAGGTTTCATACAATCATAAATGAATACAATAAGGAGTTTAGCCAAGCATGTTAAAAATAAAGCAAGAACAATAAATGATCAAACAACAAGACATATTGAATGATTAAGATAGTCTTACTTGATTAAAACATGTATTAAAGGAGGTACAATAGGGTTTTAAAGCTCTAAAATCGTCCTAATAAGCTGCCAAACAAACTAGGGTTCGTCCCTCCTTTTTACTCTAAAATTACACCCCTAAAACCCTAATTTCGGGTCTATATTTATAAGAATATCACTGTGATGGCATCGCGTTTTAATCGTAACACCGTCATAAAGTAGAATCTTCTAAATCTGAGTTGAGAACGTCGTCAAGAGATGTTGTGACGCCGTCACTAGATGAAGTGTGAAGGCGTCGTGTATAAATGGTGACGCCGTCTCCAGGCTCTGAGACTTTAAACCTTGAAGAGTCTTGGTGTTGGTTCGTAGTCTTGTCCGTTTCTTCTCTAAATGAGCCCAAGTCACGTGTATTTCCTCCAAATGCCTTCCAAATGCTAAATACCTGAAAAGGAATGATTAAGTACCTATTTTGGGCATAAATGCACGATTTAGGGGGTTAAATGACCCCGAAAAAGTGTATAAAAAGTGAGGCTTAGAATCATGGGCTTAAATCTGAAAGTAACTCTTGATGTGATTAAAGCTTCTGAGGTATGGAATTTTCCTATTGATAGAATGCATAAATATAAATGTATGATTAATGAGCTGATGACTGATAATATGGTTATAGATGATAATTCCTGATCATATGTATACTGCTGAACAAAGGGGTGTTTGGTGTAGCAGTTTGAGTTTGATTGGTACTAAAATGAATAACTATGTAAGCTCTAATTTGTGGGAATGTAGCAGGATTTTTATGATAGATTTATAGGAAAGGATTATTATAGATAGATGGCCTTATAAGGCTGATGATAGATTACTCTAGAAAACTGGGCCTATGATTGGTAGTAAAACCAACACACGTAATAATAAGATATATAATATGATGGAAAATTACCGAATTACCCTTGAGGACAAAGGTAAAAAGGAAAAATCTTCACAAATATATATAATATAATACGTATATAAACCGGGAAGTATGATTCCCGGGTCGTTATTCACAATGATTTGTGAAATTAAAACCACGTTTGATGTTCGGACAATGATTTGAATTGAAGACAAAGATTGATTTGATTTTTTTTACTTCTACAAATTAAAATAAGTAAATAATAACAATTAAGCAAGAAAACGAATAATGGGAAATTAAACTTTAACTAAAAACACAAAACGGGAACCCTAAACGGCAGTTAAAAACCCTAAATTTCTAAAATTAAACCTAAATTGAAATTTTCTTTTTAAATAGGCTCTAATTGACTAAAAAGCAAGTTTAAAGAAAACTAGAACAAAAACGGAGTTGAAATGAGCTTAAAATCACGAAAAACGTAAACGAGAACGAATCTCGTTCTTGAAAAAATGAAATTTTGCAATTTTAACCCTACGAAAGTAAAACTAATTTTCCTAGATAAAAAATGATAAAATAAAATTTTAGAAAAAAGAAAATTATTTTTTTGATTATTTTTGTATTTTTTTATGATTTTTTAAAGTTTTAAACTAAATTAAATGTTTAAAAATAACAAACGACAATGAAAAATTACAAAAAATTCCCAAAAAGTCCTAAATGTGATGAGAATCCTAGGAAAAATAAGCTTGTGGTAACAGCTTAATGAATACGCTCCGGAATAAGCTAAAACAGCTTATTAAGCTTAATAGGAAAAAATGAGTACAAATATTTAATTTTGCATTCATATAACGAAAAAGACCTCAGGGCACAATGGTAGTAGAGTATGTGGTGTGTGTTATAAAAGGGCAGAGGGTGTTGAGGTCGGGGGTTCGAGCCTTGCTCACCCCCGATTTCCACCTTCCCTTTTTTTTTAAAAAAAACTTATAAAAGCAAAGTTTTAGAACAGCTGAAAATAAGCATTTTTAATAAAAGAAATTTTTTATTGAAAAAAAGCCCCCCCCCTTTAAATAAAAAAATAAAAAAATAAGCTGTTAAATAGGCTTTATAAACTTGACCATAAAACTACTTAGCTACTTTTTTGGCTTTTTAAAGATTTTTTAGAACTTCACAAGCTAAAATAAGCTAAAACCTAAGAACAAAAAGCACTTCTAAGACTAAAGTTATCCTAATAAGCTACTAGAGAATAACTAATAAGCCTGAAATCTCCAAATAAGCTCAAACAGTACTAACTTAATGTTAGTACTGCTGAGCTTTTTTACTTAAAGCTACTAAACTACTAAGAGCTAGACAAGCTCTTGGGAAAAGCTTAAACTGAGCTTATCTACTCTTCTTAACCTAATAAGCTAAAATGCATAAAAATAAGCACAAAGTAACAATCTATAAGCTGAAATTTACAAATAAGTATTTATAGAAAACTTAAAACCAAACAGTCCCTACAGGGATCTTTGAGCTTCTTTTTAAGCTAACTAACAAGAGAATTAAGCTAAATGACTTGAACTATCTTAAAACCTGACCTGTAAGCTATATAAAAATACTTTTTGAAATAAAATTTGGACCACGAAAGCTTATTGAAAAATCTCTTTGAAAACAGCTTGAAAACTCAGCTACTGATTAAAAGTTTAAAAGTAAAAAAATGAAAAAGTTTGAAAGTAAAAGGTTATATTTAATCTTGCTTAAAAAATAAAGGGTTAATAGTAAACTAATTAAAAGCTAAATGTTAAATATGATTATTGTTTAGAAGTTGAGGGGTTTAAAGTGTAAAATTCGAATTATACTTAATAAAAAACGTGTTCCCTCCTGAAACCTTTTTCTTCTTCGTTTAAAATTTTTAAGAAATGAAACTATTGAACTTTTGATCTTATGAACTCATACGGTTATCGTCGGTTAAAAGTGAATATACCACGATGATCGAAACGACGACACGATCACAACGGTATAAGTTAAACGTCCCGTAGTTTACCGTCACTCGAAACCGAGAAACCAAAAATTAATGAAAACGTGTAGATTTTGTCCTCGTTCGGCTCTATAGAAAAACAAACTCGTTTGGTTGTTGAAAAATCAATTCGTTCGGTTGTAAAAAAAATGAACTAGTTCGGTCCTTGAGAGTTTTCACTCGTTCGGCTCTATCACAACGTAACTCGTTCGGTTCACACTAGATATTAACTAGTTCGGCTGTTGTTAAAAAACTAGTTCGGTTCTCAAAGGTTTTACTCGTTCGGTTCTAGTACTTTCACTCGTTCGGTTCTACAAGTTTTCCACTCGTTCGGTGCTAACGTGTTTCACTCGTTCAGTTGTAACGTGTTTCACTCGTTCGGTTCTAACGTTTTTCCACTCGTTCGGTTCTAACGTTTTCACTCGTTCGGTTCTAACGTTTTTCCACTCGATCGGTTGTACAAGTTTTCCTCTTGTTCGGTTGTTGAGTTTTCACTCGTTCGGCTCAAAATTTTTTCCACTCGTTCGGTTGTATAGAGAATGAACTCGTTTGGTTGTTAAGTGACTTTACTCGTTCGGCTCCAAGATGAATGCTCTCGTTCGATTCGTCCTTGTGTTTTTCTTACCACACCAAAGAGCAAAACAGAAAAAGAAGATGACTAAAATAGAAAAAAAATGTAAAAAATATTGTTGACTAGCCACTAGCATAATAGAACATCAAGAAAAAAGAAGTGAACTTTTGTTGCAAGAAAAAAAATTATGACGAAATGAAAACAAAAAAAAATTACCGAATAAAAAGCTTAAAAAAAATTACCACAAACAAATCACTAAACCCACCCGATCCCGATTAACACTTTCACTTCGTATGTCGATCCACGAATCGAAGCAAGAACTAGAAAAGAGAAGATGTTTTGAGAGAGAAAGAGATGAGAGAGAGATGAGAGAAAAAGAAATTAGATTTAGAAAAAAATAGATATTTGTAAGAGATAGATATTTTCAAAAGGAAAATATCTATATATATATCCCTACGCATTTAATGTGATGCGCGGGATATTTAACTAGGACCCGGGCTCGGGTTTTGCTTGGGATTAAACCCAAAACATATACAATATTAGATTATCTATCGAGCCCGATTCCCGATATTTTCCTATTACAACGTTAACTAATTAAAGACCGAAGCTCCATCGTAGAGTGACCGAGCTTCCTTGTTCGACTCAATAAATTTGAGGCTAACAATTAGATCCATCATTAGCACCATTGGATTAATTGAGTGATCACACGGATTGCCAGCGTGGCAATCCGTGATTTGACCCTTTGTGCTTCTTTAGGGAAGGATTTAGTGTAAAATCCTTGCCCTTGTGTGCTTTCTTCATTCCAATGTGGCATTCTCCTTGTGGGAATTGGCCAATGAGAGCGCTTGGTGATGTAATACTCTGCCAGCTTGTACTTAATCCCTTGAATTGTCTCTCCGCGTGGCCAATTTTGATTTGCCCTTTGGTTTTAACTCAGGGTTAAACGAAGAAGAATGTGAATAGTAGTAACAAATTTTCCCGCTCAAAAACTTATAAAAGGGTGCGTTTATTTCTTCTTTGACCCGTGGTTATACTGGTTTGACTTGGGCCGGGTATAAGGAATTGGGCTTGGGCTTGGTTATACAAAAAGGTTAACGGGTGTTAACTCTTATAATAAAAAGAGTTAACACCGTTAGGGTTTAGGGACTATTTTTGTAATTTGGGTTTCTTTAAGGGACTGTTTTGGAATTTTTGGATATTTGTCATTTAGTGGTTGACTTTTGTTGACCTTTGATAGCATTTTCCCGGCTCTTGTACACTCTTTTCCGTTCTCGTGTCCGTGTTTGTCCGGTTTTGACCGTTCGCTTATGATTTTTGCTATATCCGTACCTACACAATCACAAAGACAAAACAAGCAATATACAAGCATTTTAAGCACAATTTGTCTTTTATGGGTCATTTTTGATATAAAACGGATATGTGTTTTTACACATATCACCAAACTTACTCATGCAGTAAATCAGCAAACGAGTGCTGTGACTACCGCCATGACGGCTATTCTCAAATAATTTTAAGCAACCCCACCTCCAGCTTCCGTAAAAGCCGTTGAGGAAGTTTGTGTTTCTTGCGGTGGTGCTCATCCTTACTATCAGTGTCTCGCAACCGATGGCAACACTTTCTTGGAATATCAGGATAATATTCAAGTATACGTTTCAGCTGCCGCGGGTAACTACAATCAGGGTAATTCCGATTATCGTCCTCCAGGTGTGGCTAATCAAACTAGACCACCGGGTCTTGCTCAACCAAACGTGCAAAATAATCAAAACCGGTTTAGCCAACCTCAAGGATATAATCAAGGAAACAATTTCAATCAAAATACAACTTATCAATCTCCAACTCAACAAAATCAAGTTGTTCCTTTAGTGAGTTGGAGAAAATTAAGAAAATGAATGATGTTAATATAAAAGCCATGTAAGCTCAAACTAACAATGTGAAAAATGAGTTAAGGAATGAAATGCAAAATTCGATTCAAACTTCAATGTCAAATCAAACCAATGAGCTTAAGAACATGATGGCTAGTTTTTTTCAAATGAACACCGCTTCTACCTCGAGTTTGGGATCTCTCCCTAGCAACACCGTTGCTAACCCAAAAGGTGAATTGAAAGCCATTACCACTCAAAGTGGTCTTGTTCTTGATGGACCTTCCGTACCTATACCTCCTCCATTCATTAATCTGGAGGAGGATGAACGTGAAGAGGAGACTTTAACGGACCCGGAACATAGTGAGTTTACCATTAAGGTCCCACCTCCTCTCGTCCAAAAAGCTAAACCTCCTTCTTAAAGAAATTATGTGGTTCACCAAAGGGATCCTCGTCATCCTCATATCCCTTATCCATCAAGAATGAACCAAGAAAAACAGAAAGAAAAAGATGAAGTCCAAATCCATAAATTTTGGCAAATGTTTAAACAACTTCACATCAACATCTCTCTTGCCGATGCTTTGATTCTTATCCCGAAATACCAAAAGATGCTTAAAAGTCTCCTTTCCAACAAAGAGAAACTTTTAGAGCTAGCAAATACACCCCTAAATGAAAATTGCTCAGTGGTTATCCTAAAGAAGTTACCCGAGAAACAAGGAGACCCTGGGAAATTTCTCATTCCGTGTTGTTTTAGTGAGCTCAAGTGCAAGGCCCTAGCCGATCTAGGTGCTAGCATCAACTTGATGCCACTATCGGTTTGGAAAAATTTAGGCTTACCATAGCTTATTTCTACCCGCATAACCCTTGAACTAGCTAACCGGGCAATTTGTACACCGGCTGGAATTGCAAGAGATGTCTTTGTTTCGGTTGGAAAGTTTACATTCCTCGCTGATTTTGTCATCGTTGATTATGAGAGCAATCCTCGAGTCCTCCTCATCTTAGGAAGACCTTTTTTACAGACCGCTCGTGCTTTGATTGACGTTCACAGAGAAGAAATGATTCTCCGTGACGGTGATGAAAAATTAACCTTAAATATGAGACATGACACTTCAAGTTATTCAAACCAACCTCACAAAGAA
>BQNB010058975.1:10800-37535 GCA_026074375.1 Tanacetum coccineum | reverse complement strand
AAATAGGTTATTTACATGGGATAAATGATGCTATAAAAGTAACGTTATATGATGTCATCAAATATCCCCCCACTTGAATACTACTTGTCCTCAAGTAGCCTTTAGAAGTTTACAAAAATGTATCCCTAAGGATTTTTCCGTTAAGCATTTATTTGATCTTTATTACAAGTATACAACCAAACACCTCATGGAATAGGAAAATGAAAACACTCAAATCACTTAACTAATCTATGTGGTAACATGTAACTAATTCACTCAATTGCTCGGTCGTGACAAGTATTCTATCATAGGCTTGGCAAGGATACACATCTCCACCACTAGAGCTAAGGAGTAACAAGTTTAAAAAGGTAAAATGGGTTTTTATGATAAGGCTTAGGGTTCACCATTCTTCAATCTTTCACAGAAGTACCACCCCAACAAGGCAGCTGAATCACACATACATGGCCATAACGACAGAATAGAAATGTGTGTTCGATCACATCTTCATTCGAATTTAACCAACGGTTAGGATGAAAAATGATATAGGGTAGGGATCTTCTAACTTTTACCAATAGTAGTAAACCCACCAGGCAGCTGAGACATGCATACATGGCCGTAACGACAGAATAGACATACATGATCGATCACATCCTCGTTCATGTAAAACCCATGGTTAATGACTAGGAAAGGGAATTAAATTGTTGTTAAATAAAAATTATGAAACAAATAGACTAGGTCCAAGATATAAGTTGCTAGACACTTTTTTCCCAACCGTTACCATGATAAAGACACAACTATTTTACAAACGTCTTGATCATTGATCAAAAACAACAACCTAAGTTGCCGTTCCCGTAACGGTCAACTTCCCAATCATCCCATACTTTACAAACTTTTATAAGACAAGTGGTGATATCTACCACTTTATACAATAATCTACATCGTTGACTTTTAAGACGTATCAACGAATAATCGATCCTTCATATAATTCCTTTGGTCTAAGCTCTTGCGATTATCTCCAAACTTTCCTTCTCTTTTTTGTTGTGATTTTCTCTTTTTTTGCTATACTATACTATGAAACTCGGTGTAATTTCACCATCTTCACGATCATAATAACTCCAGATAATTCCTTCGGTAATTCTTCGTTCTTCGGACGTACCAAAAATTACTTTGGTATTAAAAATACATGAGTTTTGACTACTTTATACTTTCCCATTTGCAATGTGCAAATTTCTTCCCAACCGTACCAAAGATAGAAAATTGACACAAGACTCGGGAAATACATACTTTACACTTTAAGAAACTAGCAACTGATAAATGGACATAATCTAACAGGGTAGGCTAAGGTGTAACGAAACGGATAGTTGGTGTAATTCTTAAAGGATCGGCTCTACGGGTTTTTGTAGGGGTATCTTACTCTTAAGATGAGAGTAAACAAATGGTTTATACGGGGGTTAACTAACTAGTGTAGTTAGTTAATAAAACTACATGTATAGACTTTTTGGGTGTAATCTAAAAAATTTACCAATTTAAACAAGTTACTCCATCTAAATCTACAGTACTCATTATTGTGGTCTCGAATAGATATACCAAGCCAAGTTCTAAAGTCTACAACATCACCGACACACTCATATTTTGTTAAATCTGGGTAAATATTTAAAAACGGATAAGGTTAAATCCTCACAATATCTAACAAGGGTTATTGTGTGTGGGTTATGTATCAAGTAATTTCACAAAAGTATACTTGAATTCTTTTTAAATTTTGAGCATAATTTAAGCATTTTAATGTGAAAAATAAGACAAGTATTGATGACATCAAATAACATCTATTTTATAGCATCATTTATCCTATGTTATTAACCCATTTTGAATAGTTATTGCAAAGAATTGTTACTTAATCGTTTATATTTGAGAATTACAGTAATTATGGAGTATTTGGTGAAAGATAGCAAAAGGCGCGCATTCTTGAGCTTAAATGAAGATATTTTGAAGATTATTATTCTGAAGACCAATACGCCGTATCCATCCAGGAAGATACGGCGTATCTGTGCCTGCATTCACTAAAGACCATAAAGGAGTAAAGATCAATACGTTGTATCCAGAAGAAGTCAATACGCCGTATTGAAGATATAGTATGTGAATATTCTGGAAGATATCAAACGTGGTCCCTACTCCAAGAAACTCCAATACGTCGTATCCAATCCCTTGGATACGCCGTATCGAACCGACTTCCATATAGTATAAATAGAAAACTCAAAAACGAGTTTTAAGTGTGCTAAATCATATTCTCGACACCTAAACCATAAAAGTCAATTTTCAGAGGAGAAAAAGAGCAGAAGAGGTCGAGCAACGTTATCAATTCCAAAGGAGACATCGTGTAATTCCCTATACTTTAGTAATTGTTTAGTTTTTGGTATCATTCGTTAACTCGGTTAGTTTACCTTGGCTAAATAATTGCTTTTGTATTTATTATGACGTTTGAAGGCTAATACCTTTGGGTATTAGCCATTATTATGAAGATCTGAATGTTTGGTATTTGTTTATCTTCGATTTCTTGATTTATCGTTGTATGCTTGTTTATATTTATCAATTTATACTTGTTTATGCGCTTTTGTATGCGACCTATCATTCAACTAGATCTAGTAAAGCGGACCAAGTAGATCTAGAGTCCGGGATAGCTCTCTATATAGTGATTTATACATCTAGAATTATAGTTACACAAATATTGTCCTTCTAAGTCTGTGTCTATGATACGCTTCGGGCTTTACTATATTAATTGGATATTCCAATGGTTTATTGATCGTGTTGACTAGCAGGTGACCTAGATAATTCAACAAGTAACGTAATAATGCCATTAAGCGGTAAGTGGGTAAAGTCTCTATGACCTAGGGTTTAACAAGATCACCAATGCTGTAATCCCTAAGATATATTATATCACAAATAAGGATAGCTTTATGCGGATGCTTTAATTTTGGGACAGAATTAAATGTGTCTAGGTCTTAGAATATGTATCCGCCTAAGTCCTTAAGAATGAAATGCCCCATTTGAGAAAGATATCATTGCACTTAATTAACAACTTAACTTTCTAATAATCGGATTATTAATGGTTAATTCACATTTTCTTATATAAGGTTCAGACCGCCTCTTTATCTTTGTTAATTAGCCGCGTGTGGGTAACAATGCCTTGAATTGATTGTAGTCACTGATGTTGTTGTCCCTTAATATGGTATATTTAAGATGGTTCAAGTTTAAATTAATATTTTAGCCGACTAAACAAAAACAACACTTTAACGAACAGTGTACCCGATCAGTAGTAGTTTCGTGTTAATAGGGTGGTCAAACACTTGAAGCGAGGTTAAATCTACAATTTAATTAATATTTGGTTATTCTAATCTAGTGTTAATTCTATTCTATTCTACAACCCAATGTTACAACCTATGTTCGTCTAAATCCTAATATTAACGCGGAAAATGGGATTTTTTCAGCCTGAGAGACTGCATGGTTTGGATTGTGAGACTACAATCAAATTGAGCACTTAACCAAGAGCAAGCTAATTAACAAAAGATAAAAAAGTGGTCGAACCTTATAATATAGAAAACTGTATTTAACCAAGTATTAATCCGATTAAAACGTTGGTTTGTTTATATTTAGTGCAAATGATTTCTTCCTCATCGAGTGGCAATATTCGTAAACTTAGGCGTTACATCATCCTAGACCTAGACACATGTAATTATGTCCCATATTACAGCATCCACCAAACAGCATCTTAATTTGCTGAATAATAATCTATCTTAGGGGATTAAAGTACTGGTGAACTTGTTAAACCCTAAGCTCATTAGACACTTTACCCACTTACCGCTTAATAGCAATTTATACACTAGTAGTCCACTTGTCCAACTATCCAATGGAATCAAAAAGTTATTTGTTGAATTATCTAGGTCACATGCTAGTCAACACGATCAATAAACCATTGGCAATATCCAATTAACTAGTTAAGCCTGAAGCGTAATCCCGATACAGACTTAGAAGGAAAATATTTGAGTAACTATATTTCTAGTATGTATAAATTACTGTATGGAGAACTATCCCAGACTCTAGATCTACTTGGATCCACTTCACTAATCCAAAGTTGAAATAGATATAGGTCGCATTACAAAAGGCGCGTAAACAAGTATAAATTGGATAAACAAAAACAAGCACTCAACGAATAAAATCAAGGAAATCGAGATAAACAAATAACCAAACATTCAGATCTTCATAATAATGGCTAATACCCGAAGGTATTAGCCTTCAACCCGTCATAATAAATACAAGAGCAATAATTTATCTAAGGTAAACTAACCGAGTTAACGAATGATACCAAAAACTGAACGATTACTAAAGTATATGGTATTACACGTTGTCTTCTATGGAATTTTAAAACTTTGCTCTACCTCTTCTGCTCTTTTTCTTTTGAAAATCGACTTTTTGTGGTTTAGGTATAAGACTAAGATTTAGCACACTTAAAACTCATTTTGAGTTTTCTATTAAAGGTCTGGTATTCCGATTGGATACGCGTATCCAAGTGTTAGATATACGGCATATAGGGGATTTCTTGGAGTATGACTATGGGAAAATTGTAAGAGGGGGTGAATACATTTTCCTTTAAAATCCTAAAAATGTTTTTCATATCAAATCAACCGTGACAAGCGTGGATATAATATGAAAGAGTGTTTAATATAAATTTCTATACCAACAATACATAATCATAATCAATGTTCAACATCAATCCATGATAACAAACACAATCAAGAACTATAATAGCAACACAACACCAATTGCAAATGTAACCCCCCATATCGTGTCGCAGCGGAATAGCATCTCCTAGGCGTGTTTACTTCTAGATCAAAAACACAAGAATATATATAAACGACCAAAAAGTTATTTTAAAACTGATACATTGGATTTAACAAATATTTGATACAAATAGCCCAAAGCTTTAACTTGTTTCTTATTATTATTACAAAGATACTGGTTCACAACACATGAGTTTTCCAAAACATAATACAACCATATCTTTAGCATGACTTCCCAAAACATAATCACCAATGTATCCTTGGCACCTTATGCTTACTGATCTCCTGAAAAATATTGCTTTAAAACGTCAACAATAATGTTGGTGAATTCCCAAAGTTTGTAATTCATAATATGCAGGACCGCAAGACATTCCCCGTGATATGCAGCACATGCAGACATCACAAAACCCGCTTAACATTTTCCTAAGCTCATGACACTGAAGCTCGATATCTTTCTTGCAATAATATATATTGCAATTTCTGCCCGATTAGATGTTTAACCCGAAACATCCCCAAATCCGACATGCTATACGTTCGTTCCCGGTGATAGCTAGTCACCTGAACGGGATGGTCAATCCCAAATAGATCTATTTATAACATCTCGCGCTCACATAATGTAATTCACAACTACATCTAGCGAATTGACAGTGTCATGAAATGGGCTAAACTTGGTTTATCGCTACTTAGCAACATGTAACAATATAAAATAATCCACTTGCGTCCAATTTATAAAACAAAGCATGTTTCCACCCCATAGTTATAAAACATTGAAATCGCGTAAAAAATGTGGGCGATAACTCACCTTGATTCTTATAATCCAAAATATCACAGATAACCGCGTCACAGCAACGACAGATGCAACCTATTAATTTAAGGGTCGTATAAGTTACCATTACTTCTATAACTAACATCATAATACAGTCTATGATAGTTACAACATACTATCGTTCGGAGCTAATCAAATTAAGAGGTCATGTAGTGAACGTACGTGGACTAGGACACTTTAATGTAAATCCAGCAACTCATCGATACCCACCAACCCCCACCCCCAAAGGCCTCATTATTAACACCCTATAAATATAGTACTTTGATAACCACATATAATTCTATATAGTTCAATCACCAACTAATTGTTTTGGTAAAATTGTGGTTAATAAGTAAAAACGTTTATAATTACCGTTGTAGTAAATATAGCATAACTTTTGCGTTTTAAGTCTGAAACTTATACGTAAATGTTGGTTCACTAGGGATGAATAAACGATAGATTATACGTTACTTGCACGACACTAACATGCGTTGATCTTGGCATAAAACCAAGCTTAGCCTACCAGCATGCAACGAACCACAGTGAGCCATTGGCTCACTGTTGGGACGTCACATCCCTAAAGAAACTGGACAAAGATGTGCTCGAGGGATTATAACGAGGCCTTGTAAATACTCAACACCACTTAGCATTCAGCAAACACACCACAAAAGGGGTGCGACCACAACAGCCGCTGTTGGGCCTGCTCGCATGAATCGTCCTTGTGTCTCATCATTTTAAAAACTTCGTAACCAAGTAGTTAAGTCAGAAATCATACGGGTCTAAGTGGAAGCACTAGTTATGCTTGTTATAAGGCTCATTGTGGGGGAGAAGAAGCCACAACAGTGGTCTTAAACCCACTGTTTGGGCTCGACGCAGAGAAACAGAAAAAGAAACATGGTGTAGGCCATGTGGGTTTGGTATTTTATAGAAATAATGCATGTAATAAACTCTAGAGCTTGCATATAAGTTATCTCATAAAATTAGACGTAAATGGATATTGAAACATGCATGCCCTCGGGTCTTGGAGTCGCCCCATACCGAAACCCAAATGAATTAGAAAACTAGTTAGCAAAGCAATACTATATCGAGAAGGAAAAGGATTATAAACAATGATTTACGGCGAACGAGTAATAATAATAACAAAATTAGATTGTAAGCTAACTTAACGCGGTTTATATAAATTCTTGACACTAAAAATATTTAAAAGTTATTCGGGTTTAAAACGTAAATGTTATAGAATGAAAAGCGTAGAAATTAAAATGTGAAAATGTTAAATATTCAATAAATACTATTTTAAAGAATTAAGGGATTACATGTGATGATATGGAAACTAAAGGGGTAAATTGTGTAAATTACTAAATGTAGAAAATAGAGAAACTAAAACTTGTTATTTTGAAAAGTTTAAGGATATTAGACATAAATAGATCATTTTTATAAATTAATTAAACAAAGAAAATGAACTAAAAAATATAAAATCTGGCAAGATTATGAATTTATTTAACGACTATAGTATAGACAAGATCCCAAAGAGAGGTAAATATAAGTTACAACGTATAATCTTATAAACTTATAGATGTAAAGTCGTGTACCATCCCTATAGCCAACGGTTTAAATAACATTTTGAAAACATAAAACGTTATCTCATAAACGACAATGCCTTTTATGACCCATTTGAATAATTCATTTCATACATTGAGTTTTAGAATATAAACTCAGATTTGTCATAATTACTTAGGTATTTGACCAAGTTACTATTTGACATGCATTGATCCATTATCAACTCCAGACAATTAACTAACAAGGTGAGTTTCCATAGCCCCTACTCTACTATTTCCGGGGTGAGATCATTGCTTATTTTAAACATGTGAACACAAGTACAATTACTCATTTCTGATAGGTCTAAGTCCCGATTTAACCCAAGTTGCTATTTGCCCGATTTATCATGAACCATTAATTACTTGTAAGCATGAATTTTAAGGATAGATCTATCGGGATTAACGTCCCTGTTTGTCTTGGACTGACATTAGTCAAGCGAATATAGTTTCATTTGGGTCAGATTACTAGTGTCCTAGGTTAGACACCTGCAAGGGCATTCATTCATTGTTAGTATATGTTAACGCTTCGGTGTCATGAGCTTAGACAATTGTAATGCAAGTTATATGACTTTGTATCTGTTATATTGTCATATGTGGATAAAATCTTATGGTTCATAAACATTAAATATTTCAGCTTAAACCAAATCTATGGACTCACCAACTTTATGTTGACACTTTAGCAATGTTTTCTCAAGTATTAAAAATGAAGATGCTATGTCAAGTCTCATGCATTGCAGTCATTTCGAGTGATTAAAGATCATTTGTACTAATTAAAAACAATGTCGTATTACCTATTTTTTGCTTCCACAGAATGTTTAAACTATTTATTATTCCCTAATACAAGTGATCGACTTTCTTAAATGTCCCATATAAAGGTCGTTCTGTATTGCTTAGAAGCATGATATTCATGAAGTCACATGCCTCTGGTTGCCATTATACTCTGATATTTGGGGGTGTGACAGATTGGTATTAGAGCTAGGTTATAGAGAACTAGGTTGCATTAGGTAGTACTAGACTATAACTACTCATCTGCTTAACTTGATTATTATGCTTCTATTGTCTGTCATTGCTGGTGACTCAATATGGGGTACATAGGAAGCAACAAACAAAGGAGTACATATATATTAAAATGGGATACATGTGAAATAGACATATATGAGATACATATACATAATATAGGTTACATGTGTATTAAACAAACTTAACTATGCGTATTTTGAAAAATGCATATATCCTTATTTCATATTTTCTTGTCTCAGGGACATGTCGAACTCAGATGAGTTGAGACACACCGATAACACCACCCTGATACCTCCCAGACTCCCTGACACACTCCCCCAGGTGTATCATAGGAGACGTCCTACTCTCGGATTACTTATTTTGCCATCCGTATTACCATTTCCCCCAACTATCAGACGAATCGCTCGTATGTCTATTTTACCCATTGAGCCAAATCTTGCTGAACGTGCCAGAATCTCTGCTATTAACCTTGATGATTATCAACTTGATCCTATTACTCCACCACCCTCACCTTCATCCCCATTCCCAATGGCTGCTTACCAGCGGATGATTGCTGAAACGGACCCCACCCGAAGAGAAGAAGCTCTAACTGCCTACGAGACGGAAACTGGTCATGGTTTGATGCCTGTTCCTGAGACAATCTTGACCGTATGCACGACGCGCCTTAGAGGACAGTTGCATACCATTCTCGAGGACATGGACCGTTACCCAAATGCCTGTTTGGAGGAGTTAGAAGCCTTCCTGACACTGTGGGATGTGAAGCCCCGAGTTGAGGAAAGTTCGTTGGAGACGCTATCTGTGGACGAACTGATTACTCAGCTTAGGCAAGTGTATGAGGATGCGGAGGATCGTGCTAGTAATGCTCAGGAGGAAGCACGACAGAAGAGGAAGAAGGCACTCGAGGAAGTGGTCCAGCGAATCTACCGTAACAAAAACTAGTTTTATTTATGTCTTTTGTACAACCACTAAGCTATGGGTTGTCACGGCTAGTGAACTATGTATCCCCTTACTCTTTGGAATAAGTATCGTGTTTGCGAATAATAACAGTATTGATTTCAAAAGACATACCATTTGTAGTACCGTGACTATCTTTACGCATATAATTTTCGTACATGTCATAACTGTCATTTCCATTGTCCCTCTTATAGAAAATGGCACCCGGACGATGCCCAACTGTTCACCGGAACCCTCCAGTCAACTGTTCGACCAACCGAAACAATGTGGACATCAACAGTGGCATTGACACTCAGATGCTCGACCAGCTCATTGCCACAAGAGTAGCTGAATCACTCGCAGCTGCCGCTGTGACTCATGCTGTAAGCACTCAAGAAGAGACCAACCTAGGATCCAACTCTTCCTAGAATAAGGCATGTAACTACAAGGAATTCCGTGCAGTCATGCATGAAAACTTCCGTGGTACTGAAGGTGCTGTAGGCTTAACCCGATGGTTTGAGAAACTAGAATCTCAATTTGGGATTAGCAACGTTGCAGAAGGTGACAGAGTCAAATTTGCTTCTAGCACACTGCTATATGGTGCTTTAACTTGGTGGAACGTGTATGTTCGTTCTGTTACTCTCGATACCGCTCATGCAACACCTTGGAGTGATTTCAAGGCTATGTTCATCCGGAAGTACTGCCCTCGAAATGAAGTCAAGCAAATTTAAAACGAACTA
The DNA here is from genome assembly GCA_026074375.1 of Tanacetum coccineum. Classification (NCBI taxonomy): domain Eukaryota; kingdom Viridiplantae; phylum Streptophyta; class Magnoliopsida; order Asterales; family Asteraceae; genus Tanacetum; species Tanacetum coccineum. The sequence continues at coordinate 27,631 of BQNB010058975.1, read as the reverse complement.
TGGAACTTAAAGGTGAAAGGCACAAACCTTACCGCCTACAATCAACGTTTTCAAGAACTCATCCTCTTATGTCCTGAAAACATTAAACTTAAAAAGTGAAGGGACAATAACCTTACTCCTACAATCAACGTTTCCAGAACTCATGCTCTTATGCCCTGAAATGTTAGCAGGTGGGCACCAAACGCCGACCGGTTATTGGAATGTTACATCGAAGGTCTACCTTTGAACATCAAGGGTAACATAACCTCGTCCAACCTAGTAGACTTGCATGAAGCAATTGAAATGGCTCAAGGTTTGATGTACCAAGTGGTTCAAGAGTTCGGAGAAAACTCGGGTGACAAGCAAAAATGGAACGGAAACCATTACACCCACAACCCCAACAACACTAGCAACCTCAACCCGAACAAACGCCCAGAGACAGCAAGGTGTTTACAGTCGGGCAAGGTTCATTATGCGGGCAAGTTTACCTCACCTGCGAAAGTGTGGGACGGACCCCACATTTGACGCATGCCCCCTGCTTGTTACAACGTGAAAGCAGACATAAGGCAAAGACTCCGAGCTTTCACCTCGTCCCGCAAACCAAAGAGGACCAGGAAGCCAGGGAGGACAGGGAAGCGATGTCACTTGTTTTGGATGTGGTGAAAAAGGACACTACAAGAACAAGTGTCCAAACAATGGGAATCAAGGCGGTCAAAATCAAATTCAAGGCAACCCGCAAAATCCCCAGAACAATCAGAGGCAGAATCAAAGGAACCCTAAAGGAAATAACCAAGTATCAACCAGCACTCAACGAGGATGAAGAGCACCTAGCAGAGTATGCAGCCTATGTGTTGAAGCCACGGTGAAAGATAACAACATGGTGAATGGTACGTTCCTGATCAATAATGTCTATGCTTCAGTACTATTTGACACTGGTGCGGATAGAAGCTTTGTGTCTTATACTTTCAGTAAATATATAGACATCCCTCCTACAGCCCTAGATACTAATTATAGTGTGGAGCTATCTGACGGCAAGTCACTAACCACAAATACTATTTTAAGAGGGTGTACTCTTAACTTGCAAAATCACCTGTTCAAAATCGACTTACTCCCTATAGAACTAGGAAGTTTTGACGTCATTGTCGGAATGGATTGGATGGCCGAGCATCGCGCGGAGGTCGTGTGTTATGAGAAGTACATTCGTGTTTCGTATGGAAATGATATGCTAATTGTACAAGGCGAAAGAAGCGGAGTTAAAAACGAATCGAGAGTAGAAGTCATCTCGAGCATCAGGACGCACAAGTACATCGACCATAGATGTCAAGTGTTCTTGATTCAAATGATGAAGGAAGATAAAACCGAAATCCCAGAGAGCGAATTTGAAGAGTGGCCATTTGTCAGCGACTTTTCCGAAGTATTTCCTAAAGATTAACCAGATACCCCTGACACGACAAGTATAATTTCACATCGAGCTTAATACCCGTAGCTGCACCCGATGCCGCGCACCATATCCCGTCTTGCACCTGCAGAGATGAAGGAGTTAGCCGAGCAACTAAAAGAACTTTCTGACAAAGGTTTTATAAGACCAAGTTCCTCTCCGTGGGGAGCACCAATCTTATTTGTCAAAAAGAAGGATGGATCTTTCCGAATGTGTATCGATTATCGTGAGTTGAACAAACTTATAGTGAAAAATCGTTATCCCTTACCAAGGATCGATGAATTATTTGATCAGTTGCAAGGATCCAACATCTACTCGAAAATTGACTTAAGGTCAGGTTATCATCAGTTAAGGGTTAGAGAAGAATATATCCCCAAGACTGCTTTCAGAACACGATACGGACACTATGAGTTCCGAGTTATGCCTTTTGGTTTGACCAACGCACCTGCGGTGTTCATGGATCTCATGAACCGTGTGTACAAGCCATACTTGGATAAGTTTGTGATTGTGTTCATCGACGACATCCTCATATACTCCCACAACGAGAAAGAACACGAGGAACACCTGAAAACTATTCTGGAGTTGTTGAAGAAAGAAGAACTGTATGCCAAATTTTCCAAGTTAATTTTGGATCGAATACGGTAAAATTCTCGGTCACGTGATTGATAGCATGTTATTCACGAGACCCAGCTAAGATTAAGCAGTTACGAGTGGGCATCTCTAACCACTCCTTCGAGATTCGCCAGTTTTCTTAGTCTTTCATGCTACTTATAGGAGATCAATAGCCTCTTGCATGGTTTTTGGCCTTGAAGCTACAATGTTTAAATTGATCGTGTCGGGCAGTCCACCGACATACCTTTCAATTTTGTCTGACTCCTCAGGGAACATCCTAACACACAGCAGTGCTAGTTCTTGAAAACGTTGGTTGTACTTGACCACATCAGTACCTATCACTTTCAAGTTCCACAATTCAGCCTCAAGCTTCTTCATTTCGTTTCGTGGACAATACTTGTCAGTCATCTTCTTCCTTAGATCGACCCAAGTCATTGAATATGCAACATCATGAGTAACAGTCATAACATGGGAATTCCACCATGTTAGAGCACTTGCTAAAAGAGTACAAGTAGAAAATTTGACCTGGTTTTCCACTGAGCAGTTGCTTATGCGGAAAACAGTCTCCATTCTTTCAAACCATTGGGTTAACTCAACCACTCCTTCGGTGCCCTTGAAATACAGAGGTTTGCACTTCATGAAATCCTGGTAAGTGCACTCTCGAGCAACGCATTCAGATCCCCTGACACCCGTTCCTGAAGTATGGCTGTCAATGCCATTCCTGGTTGCGTCACGTGCGGCCAAAACTGCACTGACACCTTGGTCTATCATAGCTTGGAGTTGAACATTAGTGACCGTAGTGGTTGTGGTTGCTATTGGGGTTGGTGTTGTTGTGACCGGTGTTGACCTCGTGGCTCGTTTTGGTGCCATTTTCTTCAATCACAAGAAAATACAATACCCGTTAGATTTCATAAAATCATAACCATGACATGACATATCCATGATAAATAAAGTGAGATCACATCACACAGTGAAATGTACAACTGAATTGTAATCAACAATGATATAACCAAATCGACATTCATTCACCACAAATTCGATTATATACATGACATAATACATCCATTCCATATATAATCTAGAAATATACATGATCTGTTTGGTACACAATGCTTCCCTATCGCTAGGTTGCAAAATGAAAATCAACATAGAGCTTTACTAGCCGGGAGTTACCCGTAATACTTAGTAGGTTATACAGGATAGCTAATCAAAACAAAAGATCTATACAGGATAGCAAACCAAAACAAAAGATCTATACCGCCTGCTAGCTGGGAGTAACCCATAAAACTTAACAGACTGCATAGTAGATACAATCATAACCAAAGTCTAGGAACAGCTACCAGTGTCCTCCAATGTGTCAACGCGTGCTCCAGCCTCCAGGGCCTGGGTACGCATGATATTCTGAACAACCAAATCATCTGTAGCCTGACGCTGCCACTCGTGGCGACACACCTTGATATGTGTTTAATTACACATACCATTTTCCATATTAAGCGAACTTAAAAGAATAAAAATATACAAAAAATACATTGTATTTGTATGTTTGCTTTTATATTGTGCAGGATACGGATATTCAAGAAAAAGAACAAAAAGAAAGCCAAAATCAAGAAATTCCAAGCACGGAGTGGAAAGGGCAAAGTCAAAAGTCAGACAAAGCAAGAAAATACAACTTGAGGGGCTAAAACTGCCAAACCTCAAGTTGTATTACAAAAGATTAAAAGACAAGGGTCAAAAGTGCACATCGGGTAGAGATTGCATTTAAGTTATATAACTTAAGGGGACCAAAGCTGCCTACTTCCCAAAAAAGCCTTCTTTCCCGCCCTAAAACCCAGTTACAACTTGTATGTCGCCCCATACTTCTTCCCTGCAAAACCGCTTCTCTCCCTAGCCAAAATCATTTCATCCACCCTACTACCCCCCCCCCCAGTTGTATAAATGCCATGTTGGCAATCCCTCTCCATTCCCAAAAGCATTTCGATGGCTGAGATTGTCTCCAAAGAAGCTCAAAAGAAATCAAAGGCTGGGATTTGCTTTAGACTCTCCTCACACAACAAGCACACTTGTTTTTATCTCTACAAAGAAGCACAAGCTGCAAGTCCAAGACTTCGGCTATAAATAGAGCTTTTTGTAAGCCTTTGAGGCATCTAGTTTTTAGTTTTTAATCTTAAAAATAATTTAGCTAATTTTCAGTTTGTTTTAAGTCATTACAGCTTTTTACTTTCAGCTTTGTAACACTTTCAAGTTTTAATGCAAGTTTGAGTTTTTAAGTCAATTTACAATACCAGTGTTAAGTTTCTTAATCATATTGTTTTGTGTTCAAAAACATCTCACCACAGCTTACTCATAAGCTGTTTTCATTAAGTAAAGAGAAAAAGTTAAAGAGTTAAGAGAAAATCACAAATATCACTCTCAAATATACCACAGCTTATGTTATGGATGATAAGCCAGTTCTGGATGGGCTTATGGACTCTCACTAGCTTGCTTTATGCAAGCTAGAGCTTGTAGATTCATTGTTTGACCCTGTTTTGAGCAAGGGTTTGTATAGTCTATCTCTCTTTTTCTTTATTTTTCTTACTTTCAGCAGAACTGCTAGTAGTTAATAAGTTAACATGAGGCCAAAATCAGCCTATTTAAGTGCTTAATCTTAATCATAATTGCTTTTAAGTGTCTTATTTTGTTAATAGATAATCTGTTTTTAATTAGTTTGAAAGAAAAATGATTTTTAAGGGGTATTTTCAACTAGCAGTACTAACCTTAAGTTAGTACTGCTAGTTCATTTTCTTGGATTTCAAAGGTAGCAGTACTAACTCAACACTAGCAGTACTAACTCCAAGTTAGTACTGGTAGTTAAAACTGTTAGTACTGGTAGTTCATTTTAGCTTATCAGCTTATTATTTCAGCTTGTTTAAGATTTTCCTTAGCCTTTTAGAGTAGATTAAACCATTGTCCTTTACTGTTTGCTTATTTTTATTTCCCTTTTTAAAGTATTTTCATTAATGTATCAGTTTGTAGCCTTTTAGCTTATTTGTCATTTTGGTTTATTCTAGTGCTTATTAAGGTTAGGTGAACTTCTGTTTTAGCTTATTTGCTTATTTCTTGTTTAATTGTGTTTTGTTAAGGCTAGCAGTACTAACCTTTAGCTAACAGTACTAACTTTAACCTAGCAGTACTAACTCCAAGTTAGTACTGGTAGTTAAAACTGTCAGTACTGTTGTTAGTACTGTTGTGTTTATCTTGTTTAATTTGGCTTAATTGCTTTTTTGTATTTGCTTATTTAGAGTTAGTTTAGCTTATTTATTTTGTCTTAAGTTTATTTGAGCTCATTTGTGCCTTAGTGTAAAAGTTTTAAGTGTTTTTGCCCTTTTCTAGCTTTGATTCTTGTTCTAGTTTCTTTTCCTTGTTTATCTTTGAGGTCATTTGCTTATTCAGTGTTAGTGCCAATTCATAATCTTATCCCTGTCATATTCAAACATAATTCATCAATCGTTTTTCGATAATCCATCTCTAGCCTCGTTGGGACATAACGACCCGGGAACACTCTATACTGCTTCCGGTTTTCTTGATCTCGCGTGATTTCGTCCCTTGGTGTATTTATATTATATATAGGTAGAATTTAAGGGGTGAGTTCGCGCGTGACCAATTTTTGGCGCCGTTGCCGGGGAGGTTGAGAAAGAATATCGCTACGTATTGACAATTTATATTTATATCTGTGAATATTTTTCTTCTACAAAAATATAAAAAGTACAAAAATATTTTTCACTTTCTTTTATTAGTATAATTATCATCTAAAAACAAAAGAAAAAACCAAAAATATAAAAACATTGTCCATAAACAAGAAATAAAATACATAAATTGGTAAAAATACCAAAATATAATATTCTCAATTGAGGTATTATCATAATAACTTCCGGTGAACTTATTGGTTCCCAACTCGAACAAAAGATTTAAAACTTGCCATTTGTGTCTCTTACGATATACGGCTCACCTTGAAAAGTTGAACAAACTATAAAGTGGGTATAAGGAGGGTTGTTCCTAGGAACTACGACCCGAAAGGAGAAATAAGCTTCGCGCTATTCCTACTCCTCCGCTCACCTGTGCGTTTATCATTTTGAGAGCTACCGTGAAGTAAGTAGATTATTTGGTTTAAGTTGTCTTATCTCATTATCCGGTAAAATACATTGTGAATAAATCATTGAAAAAACTAAAAAAAAAAAATTAGTGTAAATTTTCTTTTTATATTTCTATTTTGTGCATGCGCACTCGGTCTCAAGCCCGTATTTCAGTTCCAGAACCTTCTGTCCGTCAGCCTTCTGTTGAATCATTAAATCTTGAGAAACCTGATAATCCTCCCATAGTTACGATGGCTGATAATCGTACTATGGCGCAATTGCTCGAAGCACCCACCGAGGGTTACGAGGATGCGATCGTTATTCCGGAAATCACCGCGAATAACTTTGAGATCAAACATGGTCTTCTGAATCTTGTCCAAAACAAGCAATTTTTCGGAAATGATAAAGAAGACCCACATGCTCACGTCCGTTATTTCAACAAGATCACTTCTACGATGAAGATTCCGAACGTACCAAATACGTCGGTTAAACTTATGCTTTTCCCGTTTTCTCTCGAAGGGGCAGCCCGGATATGGCTAGAAAAAGAACCCCCTCGGTCGATTGAAACATGGGATGATCTTGTTTCGAAATTTATTAACAAATTCTTCCCTCCCTCTAAAACGACAAATCTCAGAAATGAAATCACGAGATTTCAGCAAAAATTTGATGAGACGTTTTATGAGGCTTGGGATCGTTTCAATGATCTTTTAAGGGGATGCCCTCATCATGGGTTTTCAGAATTGCATCAACTCGATACATTCTATAATGCCCTAAACTCAATTGATCAAGATTCATTGAACTCTGCTGCTGGTGGTAACTTCTTAGACAAAATGCCTCGAGAATGTTTAAAAATCATCGAGAGCAAGTCTAAGGTACGTCAATCAAGAAACAAAGCTGTTGTAGCTAAAATGAGTACAAGCTCTTCCACCCAAGCAGTCTCATCTGATGTTGCTGAACTCAAAGACATGGTTCGGGCATTAATTCTCGATAGAAAGAACCAAACCCCAGCTTCCGCCCCCGTAAAAGCGGTTGAACAAAGTTGTGTAACTTGTGGGGGAGGTCATTCTTATCAAAACTGTCCAGCCACTAACAGCAACATGTACCATGACAATATCCAAGAGTATGTGTCCCAGGCCGCTGCGGCCAATTTCAACCAAGCTAATTCTGGTTATCGACCTCCGATGGTCTCAAATCAAATTCGACCTCCTGGTTTTCCTCCCATTCAGAATCCTCATGCAAATAGTCAAAACAATTTCAATCGAGGAAATAACTTCAATCAAAACAGAGGAAACAATTTCAACCAAGGTCAGATTTATCGACCTCCGGTTCATCAACCAGTAGTTAATCAACCAGTAGCTCATCAAGGACCTGCTCCTCAGACACACGGTGTGTCAAAAACAGATTTTGAAAGATATGTCACAGCCAATGATGCAGTGTTGAGAAACATGCAAAACCAAGGTCAAAACCTGCAATCCCAAATGGCAAATTTGACTGACATGCTTTCAAAATTTGTTACTGCTAATACAGCTTCTACTTCCGGTTCTGGAACTCTTCCTGGTAACACTGTTACCAACCCAAAGGAAGATTTAAAAGGTATCACTACCCGAAGTGGTGTTACCATCCAAGGACCGAAAGCAGTTAATCATGACACCGAGGTGACAAAGGACACGATGCCTCCTGCTAATAACGGAAGCACCGAAGACGTCCAACCTCCTGTTGTTCAAATTCAGTCTCGTAATCCAGTTCTTGAGCCCATTGTTGCTCCTGTTGTTGCTCCCGTACCAAACACTAAACCTTCAGTTTCTCTTCCATATCCTTCGAGGCGTGATAATGAAAAGAGCCGTAATCAAGCTAATGAACAAATCGACAAATTCTATGAAATCTTCAAAGAGATGAGTTTCGAGATTAGCTTTACGGATGCTCTTGTTTTAATGCCCAAATTCGCCTCGACTCTAAGAACCTTACTTGGGAATAAAGAGAAACTTACTGAAGTGGCTCGAACTTCCAATGAACCCTGTCTAGCTCGAACTTCGATGAATGAACATTGTTCGGCGGTCATCTTGAACAAGTTACCCAGAAAACTTGGAGACCCCGGCAAGTTCCTGATTCCTTGTGAATTTCCAGGGATGGATGAATGCTTAGCATTAGCCGATCTCGGTGCTAGCATTAATCTAATGCCATTTTCAGTCTGGGAAAAGCTTTCACTTCCTGATCTTACTCCAACTTGCATGACACTCGAACTTGCGGATCGATCAATTTCTAAACCAATGGGAATTGCAAAAGACATCTCCGTTAAAGTTGGTGTATTTCACTTTCCAGCCGACTTTGTGGTTGTAGATTTTGAGCCAGACCCCCGAGTCCCTTTAATTCTCGGGAGGTGCTTCTTAAACCGATGGACTCAAATCACATTCCGACCTCCTGGTTTCCCTCCCATTCAGAAACTCATGCAAAAAGGTCAAAACAATTTCAATCAGGAAATAACTTTACAATCAAAACAGAGGAAACAATTTCACCAAGGTCAGCATTTATCACCTCCGGTCAATCAACCAGTAGCTCATCAAGGACCTGCTCCTCAGACACACGGTGTGTCAAAAACAGATTTTGAAAGATATGTCACAGCCAATGATGCAGTGTTGAGAAACATGCAAAACCAAGGTCAAAACCTGCAATCCCAAATGGCAAATTTGACTGACATGCTTTCAAAATTTGTTACTGCTAATACAGCTTCTACTTCCGGTTCTGGAACTCTTCCTGGTAACACTGTTACCAACCCAAAGGAAGATTTAAAAGGTATCACTACCCGAAGTGGTGTTACCATCCAAGGACCAAAAACAGTTAATCATGACACCGAGGTGACAAAGGACACGATGCCTCCTGCTAATAACGGAAGCACCGAAGACGTCCAACCTCCTGTTGTTCAAATTCAGTCTCGAATCTAACCTGAGCCCAAATGTTTCTCTGTAGAACTCCAATTCCTAAAGCATCAATTCTATTTCCAACAGAAAAATGAAGAAAGGCGCAAGTAAAAAGCTAACGACAAATATGAGAAATTCTATGAAATCTTCAAAGATATGAAATTTCGAAATTAGGCTTTATTTGATGCTTGACTCTTATGCCTAAATTCGCCTCATCTTTAAAATCCATAAGGAAACAAAGAGAAATTGAGTGAAATGGCAAAATTGAACGAAACTTGCTCGGCGGTCATCCTTAACAAGTTGCCTAGAAAACTTGGAGACCCCGGCAGATTCCTTATCCCATGTGAATTTTCTGGCATTAACACATGCAATGCCTTGGCCGATCTCGGTGCAAGCATCAATCTTATGCCATATTCCGTGTGGAAGGATCTCTCTCTTTCCGAGCTTACCCCAACATGCATGACGCTAGAGCTAGCGGACCGTTCAATCACTACACCAATCGGTATCGCCAAAGACGTTCGTGTGTTGGTGGGAAAGTTCTAATTTCCAGCCGATTTTGTGGTTGTTGAATTTGAGCCAGACCCCCCGAGTACCTCTAATTCTCGGGAGGTGTTTTCTGAAAACTAGTCGTGCATTAATCGATGTGTACGAGGGTGAAATTACCCTTCGTGTTGGCAAAGAGGCCATAACTTTCAACCTAGATCAAACTTCGAGGTACACGGCAAATTTCAATCATATGACGGCAAACCGGATTGACGTCATTGATATGGCTAGTGAAGAATACTCGCAAGAGGTCTTAGGTTTTTCTGATTCGGTAGCATACGGAAATCCTTCTCCGTGCTTTGATCCTATTGTTGCTAATTCATCTCCGACCTTAACTCCATTTGGAGAAAGTGACTTTCTACTGTTCGAGGAAGCAAATGCTTTTCTTGCTCTAGATGATGATACAACTTCACCGGAAGTTGATCCGACTTATTATGATCCCGACGGGGACATTCTCATCCTAGAAGCATTCTTGAACAATGAACCACCGACTCCTATTCCAAATCAAGGAGATTGTTCACCAGAAACCCAAGAAGAAATCAAACTTTGTGAAACCAAAACTGTTAAATCTTCGTTGATGAACCGCAAAAGGTTTGAAGCTCAAGAATTTTACCTCCTCCAAACATGAATTACGCATTCCTTGGAAGATGACAACAAGTTACCAGTCATCATTGCTAAAGAAAAAAGTTTGGGGAGAAAGCCGATCTGATCACAGGTTCTTAATTCCACAAGCGACCCCCAATTTTCCGCTTGGAAATTATCCGACAATATGTTATTAACCCGGAATTTTGTACCCACAAAATTCTAATGGAAGAGGACTATAAACCTGCAGTTCAGCATCAGAGAAGGGTTAATCCAAAAATCCACGATGTCATCAAGAATGAAGTTGAAAAACTTCTTGACGCAGGATTGATTTACCCAATCTCCGATAGTCCATGGGTCAGCCCGATACATTGTGTGCCCAAAAAGGGTGGATTTACCGTTGTTCAAAATGAAGAAAATGAGTTGATCCCAACTCGATTGGTTACCGGGTGGCGGGTATGCATTGACTACCGCAAGTTAAATGAAGCCACCCGTAAAGACCACTTTCCACTCCCGTTTATGGATCAAATGCTCGAGAGATTAGCGGGAAACGAGTACTATTGTTTCCTTGATGGATTCTCCGGGTATTTCCAAATTCCCATTGACCCTCGTGATCAAGAAAAGACCACATTTACTTGTCCCTACGGAACGTTTGCCTACCGTCGCATGCCTTTCGGCTTATGCAATGCACCGGGCACGTTCCAAAGGTGTATGTTGGCCATCTTTCACGACATGGTTGAAAAGACAATGGAAGTCTTCATGGATGACTTCTCGGTCTTTGGGAATTCCTTTGAAAATTGCCTCTCCCGTCTTGAGAAAATGTTGCAAAGATGTGAAGACACCAATTTGTGTCTTAACTGGGAGAAGAGCCATTTTATGGTCAAAGAGGGCATTGTCCTCGGCCATAAAATTTCTAAAAATGGGATTGAGGTTGACAAAGCCAAAATAGATGTCATTGCCAAATTACCTCATCCCACCACTGTCAAAGGAGTTAGGAGTTTTCTTGGTCATGCCGGTTTTTACCGGAGATTCATAAAGGATTTTTCCAAAATATCCCGACCAATGACTCATCTTCTCGAGAAGAATACTCCATTCATCTTCTCTAATGAATGCATCCAAGCTTTCCAAACGTTAAAGAATAAACTTACGGAAGCTCCGATCTTGATTGCCCCAAACTGGGATCTACCATTCGAACTTATGTGCGATGCAAGTGATTACGCCATAGGGGCAGTTTTGGGGCAACGTCATGAAAAACACTTTCGGCCTATCCATTATGCTAGCAAGACGATGACCGAGGCTGAATCTAATTACACCACGACGGAAAAGGAAATGTTAGCCGTGGTGTATGCATTCGAAAAATTCCGGTCTTATCTTATCATGAACAAAAGCATAGTGCATACGGACCATTCCGCTCTCAAGTATCTCTTTGCCAAAAAGGATGCTAAAGCGAGATTGCTCCGATGGGTTCTCCTCCTCCAAGAATTTGACTTTAAAGTTCTTGACACAAAAGGAGCCGAGAACCTCGCAGCCGATCATCTGTCCCGATTAGAAAACCCGTATGAAAACGTGCTCGACCCTAAAGAAATTAATGAAACATTTCCTCTCGAGACGTTAAGTATGGTGACTTTTCGTGGTGATTCTAGTACTCCGTGGTTTGCCGACTTTGCAAATTACCACGCGGGTAACTTCGTTGTGAAGGGCATGTCAACCCAACAGAAAAATAAGTTCTTCAAGGATGTGAAACATTATTTTTGGGATGAACCCTTCTTGTTTAAAATTTGTGCGGATCAAGTGATCAGGCGATGTGTGCACGGCAAGGAAGCTCTCGACATTCTCGAGGCTTGCCACAATGGACCCACCGGGGGACATCATGGTGCAAACCTAACCGCCAAAAAGATCTTTGATTCCGGCTTCTTTTGGCCCACCATTTACAAGGATGCCCACGAGTTTGTCAAAAACTGTGACTCGTGCCAACGACAAGGAAAAACTTCGCAACGGGATGAGATGCCTCAAAACTCCATCCAAGTTTGTGAAATCTTTGACGTTTGGGGCATTGACTTTATGGGCCCGTTCCCGTCTTCACGAGGGAACAAATATATTCTCGTGGCCGTTGACTACTTGTCAAAATGGGTTGAAGCGAAAGCGCTCCCCACCAATGATGCCAGAGTCGTTTGCAAATTCCTAAAATCTCTCTTCGCCAGATTTGGTGCCCCTCGAGCTATCATAAGTGATCGCGGAACTCATTTCTGCAATGACCAATTTGCAAAGGTCATGCAGAAATATGGAGTCACTCACCGTCTCTCCACCGCGTATCATCCACAAACAAGTGGGCAAGTCGAGGTGTCAAATCGTGGTTTGAAACGTATCCTTGAAAGGACCATAGGTGAAAACCGTGCTTCCTGGTCGGACAAACTAGATGATGCACTATGGGCCTTCCGCACAGCTTACAAAACGCCCATCGGGTGTACTCCTTACAAGCTTGTGTATGGAAAGGCATGCCATCTTCCGATCGAGCTTGAGCACAAAGCCTATTGGGCCTTGAAACAAGCAAACTTTGATCTTTCTACTGCGGGTGATCACCGGAAAGTTCAACTCAATGAACTTAACGAACTTCGTGATCATGCCTATGAGAACTCATTGATCTATAAGGAAAAAACAAAGAGAATCCATGACTCCAAGATCAAAAATCGCGTTTTCAACGTCGGTGATCGAGTCCTCCTCTTTAATTCAAGATTGAAGATTTTCTCGGGCAAACTAAAATCCCGTTGGAGTGGACCATTCACCATCACTCAAGTCTTTCCTTACGGCACTGTTGAGCTATCTCAAGCCAACGGGCCGAATTTCAAAGTGAATGGTCATCGTGTTAAGCACTACTTTGGAGGGGACGTACCACAATTGGTAGTCCCGGATCTCCAAACATTCCCTAATGTCCAATAAATTCAGGTGACGGGTCAAGCATAGCGACCTTAAACAAGCGCTTCGTGGGAGGCAACCCATGCTTATCCGTAGTTGTAATTGTATGAATAAGTGTTGTTTGTTGTGTGAGATAGCTTGTCTTTTCTATCACCCGTGTTTCGTGTTGTTGTTGTTTATTGTCCAGGATTGCCCGGATTGTGAAGGCTCTCGGTTTTGTCTATTCGATCACTCGAGCTTCAAATCCTCAGCTTCATTTTGGGAATCCCGATATCCTAATCTAATCGACTAACGTTTTATCATTTGGCATACTTCATAAACGGCCTTAGGATAACGTAGTACCCTTCAAAACATCGAGGACGATGTTTAGTACTAGTTTGGGGGGGTATCTTCGATTTGATTGTTGCCTGCAGCATTGTTACCACGTAATCCCGTATTTTCACCAAAATTTTTGCAAAAATACCAAAAAAAATAAAATTCTTGACACAAAAGGAGCCGAGAACCTCGCAGCCGATCATCTGTCCCGATTAGAAAACCCGTATGAAAACGTTCTCGACCCTAAAGAGATTAATGAAACATTTCCTCTCGAGACGTTAAGTATGGTGACTTTTCGTGGTGATTCTAGTACCCCGTGGTTTGCCGACTTTGCAAATTACCACGCGGGTAACTTCGTTGTGAAGGGCATGTCAACCCAACAGAAAAATAAGTTCTTCAAGGACGTGAAACATTATTTTTGGGATGACCCCTTCTTGTTTAAAATTTGTGCGGATCAAGTGATCAGGCGATGTGTGCACGGCAAGGAAGCTCTCGACATTCTCGAGGCTTGCCACAATGGACCCACCGGGGGACATCATGGTGCAAACCTAACCGCCAAAAAGATCTTTGATTCCGGCTTCTTTTGGCCCACCATTTACAAGGATGCCCACGAGTTTGTCAAAAACTGTGACTCGTGCCAACGACAAGGAAAAACTTCGCAACGGGATGAGATGCCTCAAAACTCCATCCAAGTTTGTGAAATCTTTGACGTTTGGGGCATTGACTTTATGGGCCCGTTCCCGTCTTCACGAGGGAACAAATATATTCTCGTGGCCGTTGACTACTTGTCAAAATGGGTTGAAGCGAAAGCGCTCCCCACCAATGATGCCAGAGTCGTTTGCAAATTCCTAAAATCTCTCTTCGCCAGATTTGGTGCCCCTCGAGCTATCATAAGTGATCGCGGAACTCATTTCTGCAATGACCAATTTGCAAAGGTCATGCAGAAATATGGAGTCACTCACCGTCTCTCCACCGCGTATCATCCACAAACAAGTGGGCAAGTCGAGGTGTCAAATCGTGGTTTGAAACGTATCCTTGAAAGGACCATAGGTGAAAACCGTGCTTCCTGGTCGGACAAACTAGATGATGCACTATGGGCCTTCCGCACAGCTTACAAAACGCCCATCGGGTGTACTCCTTACAAGCTTGTGTATGGAAAGGCATGCCATCTTCCGATCGAGCTTGAGCACAAAGCCTATTGGGCCTTGAAACAAGCAAACTTTGATCTTTCTACTGCGGGTGATCACCGGAAAGTTCAACTCAATGAACTTAACGAACTTCGTGATCATGCCTATGAGAACTCATTGATCTATAAGGAAAAAACAAAGAGAATCCATGACTCCAAGATCAAAAATCGCGTTTTCAACGTCGGTGATCGAGTCCTCCTCTTTAATTCAAGATTGAAGATTTTCTCGGGCAAACTAAAATCCCGTTGGAGTGGACCATTCACCATCACTCAAGTCTTTCCTTACGGCACTGTTGAGCTATCTCAAGCCAACGGGCCGAATTTCAAAGTGAATGGTCATCGTGTTAAGCACTACTTTGGAGGGGACGTACCACAATTGGTAGTCCCGGATCTCCAAACATTCCCTAATGTCCAATAAATTCAGGTGACGGGTCAAGCATAGCGACCTTAAACAAGCGCTTCGTGGGAGGCAACCCATGCTTATCCGTAGTTGTAATTGTATGAATAAGTGTTGTTTGTTGTGTGAGATAGCTTGTCTTTTCTATCACCCGTGTTTCGTGTTGTTGTTGTTTATTGTCCAGGATTGCCCGGATTGTGAAGGCTCTCGTGTTCTCGGTTTTGTCTATTCGATCACTCGAGCTTCAAATCCTCAGCTTCATTTTGGGAATCCCGATATCCTAATCTAATCGACTAACGTTTTATCATTTGGCATACTTCATAAACGGCCTTAGGATAACGTAGTACCCTTCAAAACATCGAGGACGATGTTTAGTACTAGTTTGGGGGGGTATCTTCGATTTGATTGTTGCCTGCAGCATTGTTACCACGTAATCCCGTATTTTCACCAAAATTTTTGCAAAAATACCAAAAAAATGAAAAATTTAAAAATTTTCAAAAATAAAATAAGTGTTTTGTCACAGTTTTGACTTTTCTTTTGGGTAGAATGAGAATAATTTTTGACTCGATCGGGCGTATTGAGCCCTAGCTAGTTCCTTCAGGCCGAGCTTTCACGAATTCTATTGCTTTGAATTTTAAAAAGGTGAAGAACAAGAAATGATAGAGTTAAATATAAGTTTATGTGTTAAGCAAGATTCGTCTCAAAACTTATATGAATAACTTGTGTTCTTTTTCTCCCATAAGCTTCTAATCCACCTAATCATACGTGCTTGTTCAACTAAGTCAATCGATGTTTTCAGAAAAAGCTTCAAATTTGTAACTTGATTCTTTAAAAGCAAGGTTTTGAAAGATAAAATGCCAAAGAAGCATGAATGAAGTATGAATGCAAAAATGCACGAATATTGTAATTATGCCAATGAAGCATACATTTGATCATATGGAGCTAGTAAAAGATGTGTCGTGATATCCCACTCCGCTAACCACGAGGTGGGGGTTCAAACTAAGACGTCTTTACTTCTAGGGATTTGGTGTGTTGTGATATCTCACTTGGAAGAAAGGTCTAGGTGAGGGTTCAAACTAAGACACCGATCCTTAGCCATATTAGGAAGAAGGTGTTGATGTGATTTCCCACTACGCTAGCAACGGGGTGGGTTTTCAAACTAAGAACACCGGTCGTTGGTTGTGATATCCTACTAGGGAGCGAGGCCTAGGTAGGTGTTCAAACTAAGCAACACATTCCTAGCTTTAAGAACTTATGAAAATGATAAATATGTTGCAAAAAGTTCTATGGTTTAAAATCAAGTTACAAGTGCCTAATAAGTTGTTGCTTTGAGTCGTGATTCATTTTGAATTATGACTATGAAGATAAGTTGATCTATGGTAAAAACGAGCACACACATTCAAATCATATATCCATGTTGGGAGTAAAAAGTTCGCAAGTCATAAGTATGAGGGCTTAACATCTAAACTTATATCGACAATGATCTTGTTTAATTGCTTGGTTTAAATCTAGTGAAAATTCGGGGACGATGAATTTATCCGTCAGGACGTCCGTAGATTATTCTATGGGCGCTTCTCATTCTATGATCCCAATGTTGATAAAATAAAGGAAGTCAAACAGGTAGTTAAGAAAAGAAAAAGAAAGAAAAATCCAAAAATTTTAGGGATAGTTAGTGTACATATAAAAAAAATGGTGAAAACGGGACTCGTCGAAGGTAATTAGTCGAGGGGGGGCCTAGATTCTTAGTTTTCATTGAGTATTTACTTCATAACATTGCGTGAGGACACGGCAATACCTTAGTATGGGGGATTTTGATATGTGTTTAATTACACATACCATTTT
>BQNB010058974.1:0-37535 GCA_026074375.1 Tanacetum coccineum | reverse complement strand
TGTCTAGACTTGCCATTATATATTTGACTATATGCTTTAGCCAATGTGGCAGCACTATCACATCAGATAGAAATTGGTGCTATTAGTTTCGGCTATATCAGAATCTCATGTATCAAGTTTCTTAGCCATTCTGCTTCTTTACCAGCAGCTGCCAATGCTACAAACTCAGATTCCATAGTAGAACCAGTGATGCATTTTTGCTTCTTGGAAGCCCATGAAATGGCACCTCCCCTAAGCAGAAACACCCATCCACTTGTAAAAGATGAATCTTCAACATGATTTATCCAGCTAGCATCTAAATAAGCTTTTAACACCGAAGGATATCCAACATATGATAAACCATAATTCATAGTACATTTTAAGTACTTAAATACCATTGTTATTGCATGTCAATGCTGTCTACTAGGATTACTAGTAAACCTACTTAACCTACTAACTGCATAAGCAATATCAGGTCTAGTACTTGTCATAGCATACATCAAACAGCCAATAGCTCTTGAGTATTTGAGCTGATCCACAGGTTTACCCATATTTGGCTTAAGCTTTTCTACCGGATCCATAGGAGTACTCACCAGAGAACAATCTTCACGATTAAATTTCATGAGTATTTTCTCAATATAATGAGATTGTGTAATTATAATCTATTTATTCTTACGTTTAATCTTAATACCAAGAATAACGTCTGCTTCTCCCATATCTTTCATGGAAAACCTTGATGACAAAAACTTCTTAGTTTTATCAACTTAATTTTGGTCTATGCTAAAAATCAACATGCCATCAACATATTAACAAATTATAACACCTTTACCGGAGCTATAAAATTTGCTATATGCACACTTATCAGATTGGTTTAATAGAAAACCACTTAACAACACAACCTCATCAAACTTTTGATGCCACTCTTTAGGTGCTTGTTTCAGCCCATACAATGACTTAACCAGCTTACACACCTTATGCTTATTTCCTGGCATAATAAATCCTTCCGGTTGCTTCATATACACTTCCTTCATCCGTAAAAAATCACCATTTCAAGAATGTGTTTGACACTCCATTTGATGGAATCACTCGTATTTGCGAATAACTGCAAAAGCTAACAACCATCTAAATAGTAGTGATTACTAGCAATTGTGCATATGTATCAAAGTAAACAATCCCTTCCATTGTCGAAAGCCTTAGGAATTACCAAACGACTTTAAACAGTGTCAGTTTTATCCATCGACTTCATCATTTCCATTTGAAGAGCCAATTGAACTAAATTATGCACACAGGGGTAAAATCAGATCGAACCCATGTATATTTTTTCATAATAAACCATCTCATCATCAAGTGCTTCTTTCCAAAAGCGCATCCGAGATTGCATAGCTTTCAACATGAGGTTTATAAGGAACTTCCTCAATACTATAGCACTATGAGTATTGTCATCCACATGATCTCGCGATCCCTCTACTAATATATTGAAAATCAGAACACATATGATTTAGCTTTCCCGAACTCTTTTTACCTTTACCTGTTCAGGAATCTCCATCTGGTACATCAACAGAATGATCATCCCTTTGAAATTAATCGAATTTTGTATAATATCTTAAGTCTTAGGTATTGAAGAGAAACGATTCTCCATCAAATATAGGCCATCTCTCGACTAAATAATTGAGTTAAAAGAAACCTGTTCATTATTTCAATAACGTAAAACCATATGCCTTGGAATGGGTCAGCATATCCCAACAAAGTGATGCAATCAATACCCATTTATCACCAAAAGATTTCCTTTTTAGGTCCGAAGCCTAACAACAGACCCTAAAACCCTAAACTCGTAAATGACAATTGGCCATTCTATTATACTCAAAGTTTAAAGATGGGGTAGTCTTGTTCCTTTTATTTGGAACCATATTCAATAAATAGCAAGCCGTTAACATGGCTTCTCCCCAGAACCCCTCACTCAAACCCGAGTAAGATAACATGGAATTAATCATTTCCTTAAGAGCTCTGTTTTTTCTTTCAGCCACACCATTTTTCTATGGTGTGTAAGGAGCTGTAGTTCCATGAATGATTCTTACATATTGTAAAAATACAAGATCGTAATATTCACCACCTCTATCCGTGTGTAAGGTTTTAATCAAGTCACTTTGTTGCAATTCAACTTCAGTTTTATAAATTCTAAATTTATCAAGGGCTTCATCCTTAGCATGTAGCAAGTAAACATAGCAAAACCTAGAGGCATCATCTATAAAAGTTATGACATACTTTTTATTGCCCAAAGATGGTGTAGCATGAAAATCACACAAATCACTATGTATTAATTCAAGTATGACAGATTTCCTTGTTATACTTTTAAATGGTTGCCTAGTGATTTTCGTTAACATACAGGTAGTACATTTTTCCGGATTTTCATCAATAGCAGGTATTAAATCATCTTTAGACATTTCAAGCATTCTTTTATAGTGCACATGTCCTAAACGAGCATGCCATAATGAGGAATTAACAACAGTAGAAGAAGAAGACATATATACAGAATCCGAATCATCCGAAACTTTATTCAAGTTCAACATAAACATACCATTGTTATAATAACCAAATCCTACAAACACACCAGACTTCGATAAGATATACTTATCGGATTCATAAACCTGCTTATATCCACACTTATTTAATACAGGACCAGAAATCAAATTCTTATGAAGTTTTGGTACATACAACACATTAAACAAAGTAATAGATTTTCCCGAACTAAATTCCAGCACTACACTTTCCTTTCATGAACAAAGAGTCGAAATGATCATCCACCCATGTAAAGAATATATCCGTCTTCCACCGGTTCATTTGTCTTAAACCAGCAATGATCTTTACAAACATGAGTTATAGCATCAGAATCTATCCACCACGCAATTGCATCAACCTTGGTCTTGGGAATGGTCCTTAGACCCCTTTCTCGAACCACCAGCATATTGTAGTTCTTCTATTAACCACATCGGTAATACCTTTGAAGTGCGACCAGTCTGCCACACATCAACATTCCAACATTGTTTCTGTTGGAACTAGAACCAACTGTTTTTCTCATTGGATCGCGTTTTTACCTTTGTTTTGTTTATTCTTACCCTCTTTTGTCATATTAACAAAGGGTCCACCAACTCTTCTTACCCGTTGCCCTTTCACTTAGTATCTTGCGCCCTTAAAGATTCCTCTATACGCAAGTGACTACCAAGTTAGACCAAAGACAAATCGACCTTGACCATGTTCAAATAGTTGAAAACCTTCGCAGAAGGAGGCAACTTATCAATTATAACTCTAAAACAGAAATGGATAACAACCATTTTTCAAGCCATTTGTGTGTATGGTCCAAGGATCCTAAGGAGTTTCAAGTATACTGAACCATGACCGAATCTAGAATAGACCATTTTGTAATATGTTAAAATTACTCACAAGGAATTTCTATACTTGAGTCACCTCTGCCATGTACTTGGAATCAAGTGACTCCTACAACTCTTAGCCGATTCAGCATGCGTATTATACATCAAAAAGATAATCAGACATACATTCAATATATGACCCCTGAATAGTAGTCATATTCTCCCACCTTGCCCCTTATCCTTATTGCTTCCACTGTTCAACTTCCAACAATTCCGTCATCGTGATGTAACAAATAAACCACCTTCAACAGTCAACAAAAAGCCATCTTTTCTGCATCGCCTAAATTCCAGCCCCTCAAACTTGTCCAATTTCCCAAAGTTCGTTGTCATATCCTTCATCGTATTTCCAGCCATGATCACAACAAATACTTTATACGTTTGTTAGAAATTAGGGTGTGTGTGATGATCCTGGATAACTCGCTTGTATCGTGTTGAGTTTACTTTCCGTATAAAGTATTTCGACCCTATCAAATGCCTGGGTTGCACGAAATCTCTATCGGGATAATACACAGAGAATGACAATTTGTGTTCTAGGCACAAGAAGCACAAATCAAGAATGATAATGAATTGTAATGAATTTTTGTGTGTTTTCTGTATCGTTTTGTATATCTTAAGACAAATGGTTCCTGTGTATTTAACACAGAAAGTTAGAGCAGTTTTGGGCAGTTAAAGTTGGTTAAAACTAAATTTTACCAACTGTCTGACATAGACTTTACGGCGTAACACAAATTGTAATGTCAACAAGTTTACATGTTACGGTGTAAAGTCTATACAAGTTTACATGTTACGGCGTAATGTCAACACAGATTACGGCGTAAAACATAAGCCTTAAAACTAGAAACATGTTACGGCATAAACTATTCGTATAGGTTACGACGTAAACATCCAAAGGCTTAAGTCCTAACCCAGCAAGAGTTTACGGCGTAAACATAAAGTTTACGGCGTAAACTCTAGATATCATGTCTTGGTTTATTTCATGTTAGCTCAACAAGCGTGTACTCCACACTCTCCTAACTTGTTTCAGAGCCGAACATGAAAATTCATTGGTTTCTAGTAAATCCATTACCTAAATGGCCTCATGACACTAAAATCACCAACAGTTGCCAAACAACAAATTAACACTTATACAAATGTGCAGATAGATAAAATAAACACTTAAAATAAAAAGTGTTAGTATGTATAGTTAGGCTCTTAATATACATACTTACACCATTTTTCGATTTACATTTTCAGTCTTCATTAATTATGTCTATAAGCACAATCGAAATGCACGTTTTTGTAGAGAACAATGACTAGGTACACAGGTCATCACTCATGGTGAGGGTTCTATGAGGATCTTGCCAGAAGTGATTTCTTAAGAACCTAAACTTTGGATTGATAGTCGAATACCCTGGAAGTGATTTATTGATAGTCGAAAACCAATGTCTGATAAGAAATCTTAAGCAGTCGTTCGACTCTTATGTCCATGGCTTGAGACATTGTTGGTCTAAGGGTTGGTGATGCATTCGTGCATAGAAGGGCCACGTTTAAAATTGTTCTTATGATGAATACTCAAATCCTAAATCTGGATCAACTAGTTCTGCAATTATTGTCCCATCCTATAATAACCCCTGCTTTAGTAGTAAAAAAATGACTACTTTTAGTAGATTCATAAAAACTTTGACCTTGAAAAGTCAAAGCACACCTTCTCTCTATCTTTTTATTCGATGAGCGTGATTGATAATGTATCTACCTGATCTTTAAGCCTAGATAATAAATCAGAAGTGGGAAAGGACAAGTGACTTCCTCAAATCTCAATTAAACAAATATCAGATATGATATGAGGACTGTTGATGCAAAGATCCGCCAGGAAGGATAAGAGCTGCCCTCCTATGGAATCTTGGTGCTCAGCAAGCCTATCGAGAAGACAACGCACGTTAGCCTCGCCCCGGGTTTTATCTCAGGACCAAGCTCCAGCGTGAGAGTAAGTATTTGGTATTGATACGGCCATTAGGCATGATGCAAGTATAATAAATGTGGGGTGTGTATAGATAGATTGCATTGAATGTGCTTGGGGTATTTATACTACTCTAAGCATTGTTGAATACTTACTGTTCCTGACACATAGGGAATGGTCGCGCCGAACTACTGTACACTTTTGTTAGGCGGCGTATCCACATGACAGAAAAGATCCCTTAAATCCCGGGTTGGCTGCATACATACGGTCCTTACCATGAACTGACGATTGTTAGGAAGTACCCGAATAATAGGATGTACTGGTCTTTCCCGAGCCTTTACTATACTTATCCTTCTTATGTGTCAGCACCGGAAGGTCTTTGGTACTGGTTGGGTCTAGGCCGCTGGTATGTGCTTAATTACACATACCTTTCTCCATAAAAAACGGACTTAAATGACCAAAAACAGACAAAAACTGCCAAATATATGTTTGTTTTGCATTTGTGTTGTGCAGGAAACGGATATTCAGAAAAGGACGAAAAACAAAGCCAAAAACGACAAAACTGAGCACGAAATGGAAAAGTGTGAGAAGACGAAGTAAAATCGAAGCCAAAAAGTCAATCAAGTCAAAAAGTCAACAGAAAAGTCAAACAGTTAAAGTCAAAGTCAACCCCGACAAAGTCAAAGTCAAGAAGAAGTCAAAATCAGAAGAAATATAACTTGAGGGACCAAAAATGCCAAATCCCTAAGTGTATTAAAAGAAGAAAAAGACTACAAGGGTGGAATTTGCAATTTACTAAAAATACAAGTAGAGGGGCATTTCTGCCAAACCCTCATACTTGTACCACCTTAAGGACTAGCTTTGCAAAACCTGAATATACAATGAGGGGTCCATTTGCCATCCTCCCAAAGTATGTATTACCACAAGGACAAGAGTGCAATACAAGAATAAAGGATGAGGGCCAAATATGTCAAAGTACACCAAACCTCACCCCTACTTTCCCCCGTTTTATAGACTCATCCGCCTTTCCCAAAACCCCAGTACTATGTAATCCCTTTTACCCTGCAACCCAATATCACCCATGATAAAACCTCCCGCCCCCACCCAGTTGTGTGTTGTGTGGCCCTCCTCCACTACCTCCCCCATGTCACATGTTGCCATGACACCTTGGCAATCCTCAACTTTTTCAAAGATAAAGAAGATTCAAGGGCTGTGATGGATTGCAAAGAAGCACAATTATCTTGGATGGCTGGGATTGATTTTTGAAGACACTCACACAACAAACACAGCTGCTGAACCTCTCACAAAAGAAACACACAAGCAAGGAACCAAGACCTAGCTCGTTTTTTGTATAAATAGGGCCAAGTGTAAGCCTTAAAGGCATCTTAGCTTAATCTTAGTTTACTTGTAATTTTCATTAAGTGACTTTACTTATTTTCAGCTTGACGAATCTTTTTCTTTCAGCTTATTTTTTTTCAGTCACTTGTAGCTTATTATTAGTTATTTTCCAAGTCTTGTAATCTTTAAGTTTAATGAAAAGTTGAAGCATTTTTAGTAATATTGCCTTTTTTAATCTTTGTTACTTGTTATAAAAGGTTTAAAAGCTCTAAAAAGCCTTATAAGCTGTCTCAATCTTAAGCAATGGGAGCTCTTTAGCTTTGTGTTGTCTTAAGTTCTTAATTCTCGCAAAAATATAAAAAAATATCACAAAAAAGAATCTGTCAAGAATCAAGGAGCATGGCAAATATTGGATGGCCTTGGTTTAGTGCTTATTGGTAAGCTATAGGGTGATAACGAACTGATTTGGAAGCTTATAGTTCCTAACCAAAGCATTTGGACCTTTGTAAGTCAACAAAATCTTTTCATTTTCATGCATGTTATGCACTGCTTATTTTCTGCTTAATTCTGCCTTATTAATGCTATTTGTCTCATACTTATGTTTATATGATCCAAGTTTTAATGCAATCATATTTTTGTTTTTGCTTATTATGCAAGTTTTTAGCTAAAAATTGCTTTGAATCATCTCTATAAATAGCATAATCTTTTGGTGGTTTGTTCTTGCTTATTTTATGGATTAGAGTTGCTTATTAGGTTCATATTTAGACATCCAATATCTGGTATTAAGGGTTCCTGAACT
The DNA here is from genome assembly GCA_026074375.1 of Tanacetum coccineum. Taxonomy (NCBI): domain Eukaryota; kingdom Viridiplantae; phylum Streptophyta; class Magnoliopsida; order Asterales; family Asteraceae; genus Tanacetum; species Tanacetum coccineum. Next base: position 30,058 of record BQNB010058974.1, on the reverse strand, counting down.
AATTTTGTGATTTAGAAGCTTAAATTGGTTTAAAAGTTACTTAAGGGGTCGTTTGGGTTAACCACTGTTTTTGGTATAAATCATGTTTTGGTCATTCAAAGTCCACAAATCCAATTTCAAATCATTAAATATCAATGTTTAAGCAAGTTTTTATAAGTTTGATTTAAGTTTTCCAAGATTTTCATGATTTTGTAACTATGAGTTGAATATGTGGACTTTTTTATGAAATTTAGGTGCATAATCTTCGATTTTAAGTTCCTGCTGGTAGAGTTATTTTATAGTTCCTGCTGTTAGACATGTATGGTTCCTGCTGGTAGGTTTGTTCCTGCTGCTAGTAGTAGCATTGTTCTTCCTGCTGTTAGACATGTATGGTTCCTGCTGGTAGCGTTGTTCCTGCTGGTAGAGTTACTTTATAGTTCATGCTGTTAGTATAAAAGGGTTCCTGCTGGTAGCATTGTTCCTGCTGCTAGTAGCATAGTTCCTCCGTTTTTAATCTAGTTTTTTTAAAACTTCGTCATTTGTCATTTAGAATCTATTTTAGCTTTTAAATATGTTCTAGGGTTTAATTTGCAAAATTTAGGTTTTTGACCCTCGTTTTTTTTTCGTGCCCGTTTTAGGTTTAAGTTATTTAGCTTTCGTTTTTAGGTTTTATTTAATCGTTTTTGTATATTTATTTGGTAGAAATAGGAAACCCATCATAACCTTTTCATATTCAAACATCAATCATCAATCCGTCATTCGATTTTCCATTCAAGCCTCGTTGGGACATAACGACCCGGGAACTCATACTTCCGGTTACGTATATATATTATTCTGTGAACATTTTTGACCAATCATGGCTAAAGAATTGGTGATAATTGTTTGGCTTATATTATATATATATATATATATATATATATATATATATATATATATATATATATATATATATATATATATATATATATATATATAATCTATTTTATTGACGAGTTTCCAATTTTTGGCGCCGTTGCCGGGGAGGCTGAAAACGATTATCGTAAGTTTGAAAATTCTTGGTTTGAATCTTAATAATATTCTTTTACATCATATAAAAAAATACAAAAATATTTTTTCTTTTCTTTTATTAGTAATTAATTATCATATAAAAAAACAAAAGGAAAAACCAAAATATAAAAACATTGTCCATAAATAAAAAAAGAAAATAAAGCATTCGACAAATTGATAAAAAATACCAAAATATAATATTCTCAATTGAGGTATTATCATAATAACTTCCGGTGAACTTGTTGGTTCCCAACTCGAACAAAAGATTTAAAAACTTGCCATTTGTGTCTCTTACGATGTACGACTCACCTTGAAAAGTTAAACAAACTAAAAAAGTAGGGTATAAGAGGGTTGTACCTATGAACTACGACCCGAAAGAAAGAAAATAAGCTTCGCGCTATTCCTACTCCTCCGCTCACACATGCTTTTAACTTTTTGAGAGCTTACCGTGTGAAGTAAAGTAGATTATTTTGTATTAAGTGTCTTATCTCATTGTCCGGTTAAATACATTGAATAAATCATTGAAAAAACCAAAAAAATTAGAGGTAAAATTTTTCTTTTTATTTCTATATAGTGCATGCCGCACTCTGCTCAACACGTAGACGGCGACAACCACAAGTACCCGACAACTCTTCTGTTGAATCACCAAATCTTGAGAAACCAAATAGCAATCAAGAAACTTTCAATCCTCCTATAGTTACGATGGACGATAATCAACTATGGCGCAATCTCGAAGCACCACCGAGGGTTAACGAGGATGCGATCGTTGTCCCGAAATTACGGCGAACAATCTTTTGCGAATAAGCAAGGGTCCTACTTAATCTTGTTCAAAACAAGCAATTTTTTGGACACTATAAAGAAACCCACGATGCCACATCCATATTGTAACAAAGATCACTATCTATGTGAAGTCCCGAACTCCCGAGACTCCGTATAAGCTTATGCTTTTCCAATTTCTCTCGAGGAGCAGCCCGATTTAGGCTGAAAAAGAGCCCCCTCGATCGATTTCTTACATTGGATGTTCTGTTTCGAATCATTAACAAATTCTTCCCTCCCTCTAAAACAACAAAACTTCGAAATGAAATCACGAGCATTTCAACAAAAATTTATGAAACATTTACGAGGGCATGGGACGATTCAATGATCTTCTTAGTGTGGAGGCCCGCATCATGGTTTTCAGAATTGCATCAACTCGATACTTTCTATAATCCCAAATTCAAATGATTCAAGATTCATTGAACTCCGCTGAGGGTGAACTTTTTGGATATAAATGGCCCGGAATCCTAAAAATCATCGAGAGCAGTCCAAAGTCGTCAATCACGTAAGCAAGGCCATTGTTTCCAAAGGTGAGTACTAGCTCCTCTACCCCACATTTTTTCATCCGATGTTGCTGAGCTAAAAGATATGGTTAGAGCATTGATTCTCGATAAGAAAAACCAAACTCCAGCTCCCGCTCCCGTAAAGGCGATCGAGCAAAGTTGTGTAACTTGCGGGGGTGGTCATTCTTACCAAAATTGTCCAGCCACCAATGACTATCGTGACAATATCCAAGAATACGTGTCACAAGCCGCCGCAGTTAACTACAACCAAGGGAATGCCAGTTACCGACCTCAGATGGTTGCTAACCAAATTCGACCTCCCGGTTTTCCTCCTATGCAAAACCATCAAAACAACCAAAATCGGGGAAACAATTTGAACCAAAATCGAGGTAATAATTTCAATCAAGGACAAGTTTACCAACCTCAGATTAATCAACCCCCGACTTTTCAAGCTCCACCATACCAAGCTCCCGCTCCAGCTCATCCAACACCAGGTGTGTCTAAGTCCGATTTTGATCACTACGTCAAAGCTAATGACGCGGTTATGCAAAATATGCAAAATCAAATGGCAAATATAACGGACCTAATCACCAAATTCGTGAATAGTAATACTGCTTCTACTTCGGGCTCGGGTTCTCTTCCAAGCAACACCATAATTGCTACCCGAAAGTGAAGTGAAAGCAATCACTACCCGACGGTGTTTTCTATAATGGACCTCAAACTTCTTCTCCTCCTAAAGAGACGGAAAATGAACCCGAGGTGACAAAGGATACGGTGCAACCAAGCACCGAAAACATCCAACCTCCGGTGGTCCAAACTAATGACCAAATTGGTGAGCCCGTTGTTGTTCCAAAGACTAAACCAACCTTGCCTTATCCTTCAAGGGCCAACAAAGAAAAGTTCCGTGAAAAAGACGATCTTCTAGCTTCAAAATTTATGGAGATTTTTCTCGGAAATCCCATTTTTGAGCTAAGTTTCGCGGACGCTCTCCTACATGCCCAAGTTGGCACCCATGTTTAGAAAGCTCCTACAATGACAAGATAAGATACTTGAGTTGACAAAGACAACCGGTAAACAGAATTGCTCGGCGGTTTATCAAAAAAAGTTTCCGAGAAACATTGAGACTCCCGGTAGATTTCTTATACCTGTGTGATTTCCGGATAATGATTGAAAGCTTACCTTAGCCGATCTCGGTGCAAGCATCAACCTAATGCCTCTCTCCATTTGGAAAGAATAAGTCTCCCACTTGTGACCAAAACTCGAATGATATTGAACTTGCCGACCCGAACATTCTACTCAACCGGCATCGCCGAGGATGTTTTCGTGAAAGAGATGAACGTCTCTTCAATCCCTGCCATTTTGTGGTCGTTGATTACTTGCCGGATCCCTCCGGGCTCCCTTTAATCTAGGAAGACCTTTCTTGAGGGACGACCCACGTGCCTTAATAATGTCACCAGTGAAACAAATGACCCTTAGAAATGATGACCAATCCGTAACCTTCAAAGTTGGGTGATACTAAAACTCTCTCCAACAATATTCATTTGAAACATGTTTAACCGAGTCTTGATATTGACATTGCTTGTAAGAATAAGTTCAAGAAGTACTTTGAAATTTCTGAAAGTGGCAATCCCACTTCTACTTCGGGTCTTACATCGATTCTTCGCTCTCCATCTTTCACTCCCGATTCGGAGAAGTGATTTTCTAATAGAAGAGATTCGATGAATTTCTTGAACATGATGATTCAATACCACCGTGTAGATGGCATCTCTGATTCTGATGGAGATACTGTTTACCTTGAGGAGTTGTTTAAGTGTAATCAATAGTGTCCCAAATCTCCCTCCGTCACCAGTTTGGTGAAATTAATGTGCCTGGAAAAGTTAAATCTCATGATGAAGATCCTTCCCTGACCTTAACTCAAAGACTACCGCCCTTATGAGTATGCGTTTTTGGAGGGTGATGACAAAATTCCCCTGTTATAATCGCTAAAAACTTGAAAGATGATGATAAAACCGCCTGATCCCCAAGAGTTCTCAAGTCACACAAACAGTGCCATAGCTTGGAAGATTCCTGATATTAAGGGGATAAATCACATATTTTGCACCATAAGATTTGATGGAGGAAAATCCAAACCCGTATACAACACAGAGAAAGGGTTAACCCCAAAATCCATAGGTTATTAAGCGAGAATTATCAAACTTCTTGATGCATGAATAATTTACCCTATCACTGACAGCCCCTGTAAGCCGGTTCATTGTGTCCCTAAGAAGGGAGGCTAACCGTTATGAAAAATGAAGAAAAATGAGTTAAACCCACGAAGTTGGTACGAGATGGCGAGTTTTGCATCGATTACCGAAAACATCAATGAGCAACCGTAAAGACCATTTCCCTTTACCATTCAGGATCTGAAGCTTGAGAGATTAGGCCGAAATGAGTACTATTGCTTTTTGGGACGGATTCTCCGTTACTTTCAATCCCAATGACCCCTTGATCAAGAGAAGACTACACTTCACTTGCCCGTACAGACATTGCACTCCGTCCGCATGCCTTTTGGGTTATGCAATGCCACCAGGCCAACGTTCCAAAGGTGTATGGTTGAAACTTTCACGATATGATTGAGAAAACCATGGAAGTCTTCATGGATGATTTCTGTTTATGTGCTCTTTCTCTTAGTGCCTTTCCCCCCTAAGACAAAAAATGCTCCAAAGGTCTAAGATACCAATCTTGTCTAATTGGGAAAATGTGCCACGTTATGGTCAAGGAGGCATAGTCCCTTGCCAGTAAGATTTCTAAAGTCCGGGATTGAGGCTTGATAAGGCAAAATTGATGTCATTGGAAAAATACCTCATCCCACTACCTGAGAAGGTATTCGCGTTTTTTCTCGGTCACGCCGGAATTTACCGATCGATTTATTTAGGATTGTTTCCAAATGGAGCGCCCGAGGCCATTGACCACCTCCTTGGAAAAAGAAACTCCGTTTATCGTTCACGACGAATCATATCGAATCATTAGAAACCTCACAGATAAGTTAACCAAGCCCAATTCTAGTTTGCTCCCCGATTGAGGACTTGCCTTTATTGAATCATGTGGTGATGCAAGAGATTTTGCTGTAGGGGCATCCTAGGCCACGAAAGACCAAGCACTACCAGCCGATACACTATGCAAACAAAACTAAAGTCCGGCCAGGCCCAATACACTAGAAGGAAACAACGGAAAAAGAATTTACTTGCCGTATGCGTAAGCATTCGATGAAATTCGGCCATATCTTGTCTTGTCCCAAAAGCATAGTGTAACCGGACCACTCGTCTCTCAAGTCTTGCTTGCTAAGCCGGAAAAAAAAATTCGTAACCCGCCAAGATTGCTCCGGTGGATTTTGCTGCTCCAAGAATATTTGATGTCTGATATCCTTGATAAAAAAAGGAAGCAGAAAATCTCGCCGCAGCACCACCTTTCTATGACTTGAAAATACCCCATCAAAGTGAGCTCAGAAAAAGGAAATTACGGAAACATTTCCTCTCGAGACACTTGGGATGGTTACCTTTCGTGGTGATGAAAATGCCCCATGGTTTGCTGAATTAGCAACTACCAAGCGGGGAATTCTGTAATCAAAGGATTGTCGTCCACAAACAAAGAAAGTTGTTCAAAGACGTCAAACCACTTACTTTTGGACGACCCCTTTCTATTCAAGATTTGTGCAGACCAAGTAATCAGGCGTTGTGTTTCGGGGCAAGGAAGCATTTACATTCTCAAAGCTTGCCACAGTGGACCCACCGGGGGACACTACGGTGCCAATTAACGCAGCTAGAACAGTCTTCAATTCAGATTATTTATTGCCCACGATCTAGCATGGATGCTACGACTTTGTCACCCGATGTGACAATTGTCAACGTCAAGGCAAAATTTCGCAACGTGACGAGATGCCACAAAACTCTATCCAAGTTTGCGAAATCTTTGACATATGGGGCATTGACTTTATGGGGCCGTTCCCATCTTCAAGAGGGAACAAATACATACTCGTGGCAGTCGATTATTTATCAAAATGGGTTGAAGCAAAAGCGCTCCCCACCAATGATGCCCGAGTTGTTTGTAAATTTCTTAAATCTCTCTTCTCCAGATTTGGTGCCCCTCGTGCAATCATAATGAGTCTCGAACCCATTTTGCAATGACCAATTTGCAAAGGTCATGCTTAAACATACTGCGTCACTCATCTGTCTCTCCCAACCCGTATCGATCCGACAAACCAGTGGACAAGTTAAGGTATCCAATCGTGGTTTAAAAAGAATTCTTGAAAGGACCGTGGGCGAAAATCGTGCCTCTTGGTACGGGTATAAATTAAGAGACCACTTGGGCTTTCCGGCACGAGCTTACAAAAACCCCATCGGTTAACTCATATAAGTTATTGTACGGAATGCATGTCATCTTCCGATCGAGCTCGAGCACAAAGCTTACTGGGCCCTTAAGCATACAAACTTTGATATCAAAACAACGGGTGATCACAGAAAAGTTCAACTCAATAAACGTAATAGACTTCGTGATCAAGCCAATGAAAACCTCTTGATCTATAAAAGAGTAAAGAGAAAACAAAGAGAATCCATGACTCCAAGATCAAAAATCGCGTTTTCAACGTCGGTGATCGAGTCCTCCTCTTTAACTCTAGATTGAAGATTTTCTCGGGCAAGCTTAAGACCCGCTGGAGTGGACCATTCACTGTAACCCAAGTTTTTCCATATGGCACTGTCGAGTTATCCCAAAACTCCGGGCCAAATTTCAAAGTGAATGGTCATCGTTTGAAGCACTACTTTGGAGGGGACGTACCACAATTGGTAGTCCCGGATCTCCAGACGTTCCCCATGGACCAATAAATTCGGGGACGGGTCAAGCATAGCGACCTTAAACAAGCGCTTCGTGGGAGGCACCCCATGCTTATCAGTAGTAGTATTATGTAGTAATGAATAAGTGTTTTTGTGTGAGGAGGCTTACCTCTTCCATTACCCATGTTTTGTCCGTGTTTTGTGTGTTTTGTGTTGTATGTCTAGGATTTCCCGGATTGTGAAGACTCTCGTGCTCGCAGTTTTACCCTTCATCCATAAGAGTTTCACATCCTCAGCTTCATTTTGGGAATCCAATATCCAAATCTAATCGACTAACATTTTATCTTTTGGCACACTTAATTTAAAACATCGAGGACGATGTTTAGTTCTAGTATGGGGGGGATCTTCGATTTGATTTTGCCTGCAGCCGTTGTTGTCACGTAATCCCGTTTTTACCACCAAAATTTCAAAAAAATGAAAAAATTTAAAAAATTTTCAAAAATAAAATAAGTGTTTTGTCACAGTTTTGACTTTCCTAATGGGTAGAATGAGAATAAATTTTGACTCGATCGGGCGTGTTGAGCCCTAGCTTTGTCCCTTAACCATTTAATAAACGAAAGTTTATTAGGCTAAGCATTCGCGGATCCTTTTATTAGGGATTTTAAATTTGCGAAGAACGAGAAATGATAGTGTTATTTACAAGTAGGATGCTAAACAAGGATTATTAGGCTAAGCATTCTCCCCGAAGCTCTTACCCTGACTAATAAACGTGCTTAATTTTGCTTTAACTTTAAACTGACATTTTCTAAAAAGAAGCTATTTCGGAAACGAAAATATTCATGTTAGTTCAGCTTTATACTTGAGTTTCTAAAATGAAATTTTCTCTATTATGGAAAATATGTTAAAAAAAATGAAAAAATAATGAAAAATAAATGAAAAATAAATAAATAATATAAACTGTGGGCTGATAAAGGTTTACTGCATCTTGCCGGCTCACAACCGATGTTGCAGTCTTCAAAACATGGATACGTGGGCCGTAGAGGCTGCCGAAGGCGCGGCTAGTATCCCGCAAGGTGTGGAGCAGACGTTGTGGCAATTACGAGAGAGATGGCGAACTTAGGGTCTACAATGCCGTCTTAGTGAGACGACTTTGGAACGGACGTATGAGCGACCGTGGAGGCACCCCCACTGGCTTATTCAGAAACTCCCCCAGCCTGTACATCGATCATCTTCAGCTTTGCTTGATTAAAGCTGATGTCATTCAATAGCGTCGCGCTCGGCAGAAATTCCAGCCAATCATCATCATCCATATGTCTCGGGCAATTTAACCCGGTTCTCTTTGGGTGCCATGAGATCTTGTGAGAGTCTTTTATGGTGAGATTATGATACTCTGTGTAATGGAGATCTTGCAGGCGTGAGAATCATCCGACACGGCCTGATTGAGTGGGCACGAACAACTTTATGGTAGGCTCGAGAGCAGATTTCACTGATACCCTGTGCATCACAGAGTTTGCAGTGTTACTGAGATCTATCACACTGCCGCTGGAGGCCGCTGGCATGTCATCACATAAGGGGGGGGGGAAGGGGGGGGGCGCGTGAGAGGGGGGGGGAAGGGGGAGGTATGTGTTATATGGGGCAATTCATGAATGTGATCACAAGACTCAAGTCGCGAACTATTAACGTATTCTTCTGTCTAATCTTCAGTCTACGCGTACTATTCATAGTCACATACCGTGTCTTGCGCATAGATACACACGGAGCGGTATTCAGGCCTCTTGTGGACTATGACTATAGCGTGCATGATAGAGTTATACCGGGAGAGAGAGAGTGAGAGATAGAAGCGCACACGACAAGCATTGAGCGTTACTAGTATGGCCAGCGACGGCGACCTCATTCAGTAACTATTACCCACAATCACTGCTACTACTCGTCAGTCTGAGAGCACACTATCAGATACATGGGGTATCCTACCTTATCAGTCTGTGTGTACCACACAAAAGAGGTAACATCTGCAAACGGGCGACAACCGGCGACAACACAACTCCAATTGAAAAACATATCCTCTATCTCGACTACAAAATAAAACTAAGAGCGAGGGGCGAGCGGAGCGCTCGCCACACGTGGGGGAGCGGTTAGTACTCTGCGGGGGGGGCACAAAACTCAAGAAGATAAAAGTTGTGTGCGGGGGGCGCAGAGAGAACGTAGGGGGGGGGGGAATGGGGGGGGGGGGAGGGTGGGTGGGCGTGGACGCAGCACCTGAGGATAGAGCGGTTGAGGTCGACATACAACACGCACAGCCAAGACTTGCTCCGCGTAGCACTACATAATATACAGCGTATAAATAAGCAGTCCTATGTACATGGATGGCATAACGATCAGACTTACAGATACACCTTTATACAAGTTTCTAGAGTAGAGTGGGACGAGTATGACATCTAGGTCTAAGACGTCTAGCCTACCTTAAATAATCGCTTATAGTAGATTATTCTTGGGGCGCACGTGAACGAGTTGGGATGATGTCGTACAGCTTACGGAAGATTATTACTTGGGAGTAACGAGCTTAAAAAACTTGCGGTAAGATAATCAGAGGTTAAGTCAACTACCTGTCTCTATGTGTCTAGTCCGTGACCAGAAATGGGTGCCTCTCACTGGACCTAACTATCGGACACCACACATCGATGACATTCAGGGAGTTTCATGCGAGTTCTGAACTTTACACTGCGGGCAAGCGTGCAGCGACACTTCGTAAAAAGAGCAGCTAGCTGTTCTTACGGCGGCGCGCGGGGGGGAGAAGATGGACTTCATCTTAATCTGCTTATACTTGATTCTCTGAAACGAAATTTCCTCTATTACGCATATTATATATATATATATAATAATAAATATATATATATATATATATATATATATATATATATATATATATATAAACATTTAATAATAATAATAAAAAATAAAAAATAATATAAACTGTGGGCTGATAAAGGTTTACTGCATCTTGCCGGCTCACAACCGATGTTGCAGTCTTCAAACAAGGCCCATAGTGAGAAAAAATCAGTAGGTGTTATCAAATAAAAGCCGTCGTCAGACTAAGTCACTACATCTTGTCGGAGGCGTGGCCGATGTTGTAGTCATGTAAATGATGACGGTAGTGTAGTATATAGCAATAAATGAAAATTTAATGGTTAAGATTTTTTTTTCTAAACTCAAGTATAATTTTGAACTAAGAATAACTTGCTTTAAGACTTCAAAAGTTGTTGGTTGCCGTCGGTAGATTATTTCGATTAAGTATTCTTCGTGGGGTGTCAAAAGCTGGGCAATAGCTGATGAGGCTGGACGTTCCGAGAAGAAAGGTCGTTACATGGAATAATCGCATCAATGAGATCATTAAATTTTTGATGTTTGTGTGCAGTAAATCTAAGAAATTCGGCCTAAAAGAATGGAGTATCCCGCTATTACATTGCGAACATTCTCCTGTGGGGTCTCAACCTGATAACCTAAGTCAAACTCGGCTGGGATCTATTGAGAATATGCTGGTTGGTGGGTGATCTAGTCTTTTCCCCAGATTTCTTCAGAAATATCGTTATGTGCATAAACTTTACTACTTTCTAAATTGTCGATCTAAATATAACTTAAAATTAAGCACAATCACTTTAATTGAATAATTGTCGGGAGCAAAAGTTGACAAGTCATAGTTTATAAGTAGTGTTAGCATCTTTACTTGTACTTAACAGTGATTTCGTTTCCACACTTAGTTTGGGACTAGTGAAAAATCGAGACGATGAATTTATCCCGACAGACAACCGTAGATTATTCCTATTGCGCTTCTTAACAATGATCCCCAATGTTGATATAATAAAGGAAGTCAAACAGTTAGTCGAGAAAAAGAAAAAGGAAATCCAAAATATTTAGGGAAAGTTGTGTACATAAAAAAATTAAAATAAATAAAGGAGAATGAACGAGACTGTCGAACTATGATTCTTATTTCCCTTGACGAACACTTAGCTACTTTTCAAGGTCATTAGTCGAGGGGGAAAAAAAAAAAAAAACAAGAGGCTTAGTTTCGTAAATGTTTACTTCATAACATTGCGTGAGGACACGGCAATACCTTAGTATGGGGGATTTTGGTATGTGCTTAATTACACATACCTTTTTCCATAAAAAAACAGACTTAAATGACCAAAAACAGACAAAAAACTGCCAATATATGTTTGTTTTGCATTTGTGTTGTGCAGGAAATGGATATTCAGAAAAGGACGAAAAACAAAGCCAAAACGATAAAACTGAGCACGAGAATGGAAATGTGTTGAAGAGACGAGCAAATCAAGCCAAAGAGTCAATCAAGCCAAAAAGTCAACAGAAAAGTCAAATAGTCAAAGTCAAAGTCAACCCCGACTGAGTCAAAGTCAACTTCGAGAAACTGAAGCAGAAAATACAACTTGAGGGACCACATATGCCAAATCCCTAAGTTGTTGCAAGGATAAAAAGACTACAAGGGCTGAATTTGCAATTTACTTAAAATACAAGTAGAGGGGGCAAAACTGCCAAACCCCCATACTTGTATTAACACAAGGACTAACTATGTGAATACCTATACGAGTTAAGGACTAATCTGCCAAAACCCCAAAAGGTTTACACCACAAGGACTTAAATTGCAACACTAGTTATATCCATGAGGGGCCAAACTTGTACAAACACCAAACCTTACCCTGTTTATCCCCAACCCCCAAAAACCATGTTTCCCTCCATCAGTTCATCTTCCCCATACATAACTCTTTTACCCTGCAACTCCTCGAAAAACCCATGGATAAAACCTCTCTTCCACCTCCACTACCTCCCCCATGTCACATGTTGCCATGACACCTTGGCAATCCTCAACTTTTTCAAAGATAAAGAAGATTCAAGGGCTGTGATGGATTGCAAAGAAGCACAATTATCTTGGATGGCTGGGATTGATTTTTGAAGACACTCACACAACAAACACAGCTGCTGAACCTCTCACAAAAGAAACACACAAGCAAGGAATGAAGACTTAGCTTAGTTTAGTATAAATAGGGCTCAAATGTAAGCCCCAGGGGATCATCTTTTTCTTTCAGCTTATTTTTTTTTTCAGTCACTTGTAGCTTATTATCAGTTATTTTCCAAGTCTTGTAATCTTTAAGTTTAATGAAAAGTTGAAGCATTTTTAGTAATATTGCCCTGTTTTTTTAATCTTTGTTACTTGTTATAAAAGGTTTAAAAGCTCTAAAAAGCCTTATAAGCTGTCTCAATCTTAAGCAATGGGAGCTCTTTAGCTTTGTGTTGTCTTAAGTTCTTAATTCTCGCAAAAATATAAAAAAAATATCACAAAAAAGAATCTGTCAAGAATCAAGGAGCATGGAAAATATTGGATGGCCTTGGTTTAGTGCTTATTGGTAAGCTATAGGGTGATAAGGAACTGATTTGGAAGCTTATAGTTCCTAACCAAAGCATTTACCTTTGTAAGTCACAAAAATTTCATTTCATGCATTTATTCAATTAGCCTTATTTTTAGCTTAATAATGCTTATTTCTGCCTAAATATGCATATTTGTTCTTTACTTAATGTTTATTTGATCAAGTTTTTATGCAATTCATACTTGTTTTTGCTTATTAAAGTTTTTGCTAAAAATTTGATTAAATCCATCTCTAATAGCAATAATATGTTTTTAGTGATGTTCTTGCTTATTTTATGGATTAGAGTTGCTTATTAGGTTCATATTTAGATGTCCAATATCTGGTATTAAGGGTTCGTGAACTAATTTTGTGATTTAGAAGCTTAATTTTGTTTAAAAGTTACTTAAGGGGGCGTTTGGGTTAACCACTGTTTTTGGTAAAAATCATGTTTTGGTCATTCCAAGTCCACAAATCCAATTTCAAATCATTAAATATCAATGTTTAAGCAAGTTTTTATAAGTTTGATTTAAGTTTTCCAAGGTTTTCATGTTTTTGTAACTATGAGTTGAATATGTGGACTTTTTATGAATTTTAGGTGCATAATCTTCGATTTTAAGTTTGGGTAATGTTTAAGAGTTGTTTTGAATTCATTTTAGTCATATTTATGCATGCAATATCTGGTATTAGAGTTTGGGTTATTAGTTTATCAAATACAAGTTTTTTTTTAAAATTTGTCATAGTGCATTTTTTGTTCAGTTTTAAAAAAAAGTCCGATTTTAATCTCAATTTTAAGTTAGTTAATGATTGTTTTGGAGTCTGATTTTCATAGTATATAATCCTTAGTATGATAGTATATGATTTTTATCTGTTTATAACTTAATTTTTATTCTTAGCCCATTTTACTAGCTTATTTAGAGGGCTGAAAAAGCCATTTTGTCTTTTTAAAAAACTTTAATTTAGCATTTTGTCAGTTTTAAAAGTGCTTTTTCCAGCTTATAATTTCAGTTTCATAAAAAGTGATAGTTATAAAAAATGCTTATTTTTATGTGTTTCCCTTAAGATTATGTAAAAAGATTTGAATTTTTTTTTTTGGGGAAGCTTAGAAGTCAGGGGTGAGCTAGGACTCGAACTGTTAGAAATTATTAATTTTTTTACTAAGTATAGTTCTGCTTTAGACATGTATGGTTCCTGCTGGCAAGTATAGTTCCTGCTGGTAGAGTTACTTTATAGTTCATGCTGTTAGTATAAAAGGGTTTCTGCTGGTAGCATTGTTCCTGCTGCTAGTAGTAACAATCAAACCCAAATACGTTTAGAAGTTTTGTTAGAGATATTGGCATGATCTCCGTTAAAGCGTTTATTTCTAGGAATACCGGATTAGGGTTTCTTGTGTATAAAAGAAACATTCGGCAAAAGGTTTAGAAGAGACATCGAAAGGCATATTTGATAAAGGCTTGTTTTTCTTTTGACTTGTTTTTGGGTCAAACGACCTCCGTTTTTAGTCTAGTTTTTTTTAACTTCGTTATTTGTCATTTGGAATCTATTTTAGCTTTTAAATTTGTTCTAGGGTTTAATTTGCAAAATTAGGTTTTTGACACCTCCGTTTTTTGTGCCCAATTTTAGGTTTAAGTATATTTAGCTTTCGTTTTAAGTTTTATTTAATCGTTTTTGTATATTTAATTGGTTAGAAAAAGAAAACCCATCATAACCTTTCATATTCAAACATCAATCATCCATCCCGTCATTCGATTTTTTCCATTCAACCTCGTTGACATACACCCGGGAACTCCTACTCCCGGTTTACATATATATTTTATTTTTTTGAACTCTTAACCAATCCTTGGATAAAGGAAATTGGTTGAGTGTTTGCTTATATATATATAAATAATAACATGTCAAAATACTCTACTTCTTGTTCTCCTGCTTCGGGTTCCTCCTTGCGGGAATCGTCGTTCTTCCGGCCTATCTCGATAAAAATTACGTCGCCGTCATCCCCTTTGGTGCAAACTAGTTCGGTGTGGGATGATTGAGGAACCAATCCGAGCGACTCAAAAAATGAATTGAGTTTGAGGACTTTTTCGGTGATGAATGAAACGGATGGATCGGGTGGTGTAGGAGGGTTGACATGGATATTTTCTATGTTTTCATTCTCTTCTTCCTCTTCTGGTTCGTCATTATGGGGTCCGTTTGGTTGTTTGGGACATATTGTGATGGAATTGAGCATTGCGGGTCTTTAGTTGGGTAAGAACGAGCAAACAAAACTGGATAAGTACTCAGTTTTGGGTTCTTAACCGTGTCGCTATGTAGTGCTTCTGCTATACGATTGGTAATGACCTTCAACACTATGTCGATTTTGTTGGTCATCTCACTTTGCTGTTTTTTGAAATCGGCTTCAAACTTGGTCAGCCTAGCGTCTAGAGATGCCATAAAGCTAGATACCAATCCTTCTAGATTTGATTGATTGTTAAAGCTTTAAGGACGGTTGTTGAAGGAACGGTTCAGGATTGAACCGTTGGGTTAGAACTGGTTAAGTGGGTTTGAAAAAATTATTTTGAGAATTTTGGGGTTGTCTCCACCTAAGGTTTGGGTGACTTCTCCATGATGGATTATAGGTGTCACCAAGATTGTTTTTCTCGGGCTTGAAAGTATACCACTTACCTCCCGCTTCATCGGTACACGAGGATGTGTATTCAATAAAGGCTTGTTCGGGATCTTCCATGCAATACTAAGTGTCATAGGGACCTTTGATGATCTCACATGAGGTAGTGATTTTTTCATTTGGGTAGGTTGTGTCAGAGCAAGATGAGCTTCCATCAAGCATTGGACTTGATTTTCGAGCTCGATTATACGATGGTCGGATGTACTCGGGACATCTTGAGGCAACGCGATTGCCTTGACCGGCTTAGCGAAATCCTTTGGGTCGTTCCAACTTTCATTGTCATAGAGGGAGATGTCCTCTAATAATGCCCATGTAATATTTCAACGTTTAGGTCATCGAAGTTTGCCACGAGCCGATTGGTCATAGTTTGTCTTGTGGACAGGATTAGACTGGTCATAAAAAATTTAGACCTTAGGGGCCAAAAGGTCTTTGCCAATGATGAGGGACTTTTTTGGAGTAGTCCTTGAAGAGTCCAGTTAGATAAAGATTCTCCATGATGTTGTTGGAACATTAGGATATCATTGCGGAGTTTTGCGGTCCTTCCCGGTGGAAAGAATTGAGCGAGAAATCGGGTAGTAAGATCCTCCCATGTGGTGATGGATCTGTGAAGACGTTTATAGCAATCGCTAGCTTGATCGCGAAAGGATAATTGAATTAAATAGCGGCACATTCTTTCCTGTTTTCACAATCAAAGTCAAGTGAGTGCACTAGTTTAGAAATACCTGAGTGTTGGTTTGGATCCTCGGACCGAAGTCTATGAAATGAGTATCCATTTTGCACCAACCGGATGGTGTCGGATCGAAGAGGTACTACGTTGTTCCCTACGCGGAGCTCAATGGTATTTTTGTAGCCCTCGTGGCTAGGTTTGGAGTAGTCTCCTCACAGATAGGATTCTCGTCTCCTATGGTGGTTGACGAGAATGAGTTATGAAACAGTTAACACAAGAAAAGATAGACTACGAGAAAGCTAATATGCGGAAGTTAAAGTCTTATTTGAAAGGATTCAAGCAAGTAGAACTAAGATAAATGTGATCAAAACTTAAAAATTTTTTTTAGTATTTTTTTTTTCCCCCACTGCCAGCGACGTTTAATCATCTTGTTGCGGTTGTTAGTAAGGGACTTCTACAAGAAGTTTACAACTCTCCTAGGCAAGAGTACCTATCCGTTGGAGTAGTAGCAGTAGGCAGGGATAAGGCGGATGTTATCGTTTATAGGGGAATAGGTTGGATGGATGGTTCCGGTACTAAACATAATTCTTTGGGGTGAGAGATTATTATTTTTGAATTTTTTTGTTATAAAGGATAGTTGTAAAATAATTATTTGATGAGGTTGGTTGGTTTTAGCAATTAACTAATATACTAAGTTTTATAGTGATAACAAGATAATTAAAGATTGTGTTCATTTATTCATGTATTACTCCTTAGATTGCTTCTCCAGTTTTGTTTGACTTTGTTACACTTTTGATTATCTATGTAATCTATCCTAAGTCAAGTTGATATTGTCTAAATAAGAGTATATCTTTATTTCTTGAAAGAGTATCATTTCACAAATGCTTTTTGATGAGGAAACTCTAAATAGAAAGAGAGATAAAATCCATACGCGAAAAAGCAAATCAAAGTATGCTCGAAAAAGAAATGATAGAGAATACAAAATGAGATTAAAAGAAAAAGACGAATAAAGCGTATGGTATGTGCCCAAAAAACAAGAAATGGCACATGAGAAAGAAAATGATCAGAATATGCCTAAAAAGAATTGCCAGAGCATATAAAAACAGACATAGTGGAAAGAAACAAAAATGTTATAAATATGAATATTACAAACTTTATCTCATTTCACTAATCAATTCATGTTATCATACAATATTCCACATGGCTCAATAGATTGTTCTAGCTGATCAACTCGTATCCAAGTTCTGAAGCATTAGGAGATGTAACAACTATGATATGCTTAAGAGTATTCCATGTTCTCCTGAGTGTAAGATTGTTGAGAAGATCTTACTTGATCATCCACTGAGCTATGCTTTAACTGCCACTGCTGATGTTCCAGTCGTATATTTACAACAATTCCAAGACAGTTCACAAAGTACCTAACACCAAGGATACTATCAGATTTAAGCTGGATACTTAATAAATTACTTACATAGTAGATATGTTTCGCGCTACTCTTAAACTACCAGTGGAGACACCAGACAATCCATTTGTTGCACCTGTTACCATTGAAATAATTGAATCTTTCATGAACAAGGTTGACTATCAAGATGTGGTTGATAAAGTGAGTGACTTCTATATGAAGAATTTAGCTCAACCATGGCAAACAATGTTCAAGGTGTTCAACCGCTTCTTAACAACAAGAACATCTGGACACGGTCAGACAAAGATCAACATTCTACAATTGTTTCATGTTGTGATCAACCGAACAAATATTGATTATGCTGCTCTTTTATGGTGGGATTTCATGAACAATGTGTTTCAGAAGAAGGAAGCCATCCAGTATCCTCGATTCATCAAGCTCATGATTATTGATTTGATGAAGAAATTCCCAAACATTCCTCAAAGGATTAATGGGGATTATCATTCTATCAAGGATTATATTCCATTGGTTAGTGTGTATACTACTGGGAATATGCTTGTACGAGGGATGCTGATTCCAGATGAATTTATGACAGAGGAAATCCATGCCACTGATGATTTCAAGGAGCATAAGACGGTGTTTGTTGGAGTAAATGTTCCAATGAATCAACCGCAACTGGTTGTTTCTACCTAAGGAACGCATAGGTCTACACCTAGAGCCCATAGGACACCTACCGTTTCTACTGCTAGTCCTCAAGGGAAAAAGAGGAAGCAAACTGTTAGAGAATCAAACTCACCAAGGAAATCACAGAAAATAACCATCAAGAAGAAGAAACAAAGTTCAACTCTAATTCTACCTCCATGTGATGATCGAGAGAGAGATGAAGTGGCTAAAGCAACCATTCTAAGTCTTACATTACACAAAACTGCTTTAGCTGTTGAAGCTCAGGAAAATATTGCTAAAGTAAAACAAAAACTAGATGTGGAGGAGATTGAAAAGATGGTTGAAGGTGACAAAGATGAAGAATCATATGCGAGTGTGTTTGTTGATTCCATGATTAATAATGATGGTGATGATTTCGGTACTAAGATAGAGCCCGAGAGTCATAAGGGACATCCGGAAATTGTTATTGATGATGATGACCAGATTAAGAAAGAGAAGAACGATGAAGAGCTCGAGAAGGAAAAGAAACATGATGATGATGAGAGAATAGATGAGGTTGTTATGGAAAAAGATAATGATGATGATGTTGAGAAGGTAGATGAGGGTGTTAAGGAGAAATGTAATGCTGATGTTGCAATGGGTAGTATGGTGTTTAGGAAAGAGAAGATGCAGACACCAATTCCCTCACCAATTAGATCCTATAGGAAAGTTTCATCTTCTGATAAAACAGTTACTGAGGAATTGATAGACACTGTATCACCAACAACTGCTACTACATCCAAAGATTCGTCCACATCTAAACGCAAGAAATGACCTATTTCATACAAGACGAAGATTCTTCCAGGAAGTATTGCTGGCATGTGCAGACGACGTGGTCAAATTCGCTCTCATATCAAAAATAAATTCATTACTCATGATTTCTTCATGGGAAAGATTCGAGAAGTTCTTGATCATTGCAACAAGGTTGTGCCTGAACTGACATTTGCAAAGACTAATGAGATGATTAATAAGGAAATGCCATGTTTGGTTAATCTTGCAGTTAACAAGGACCGTGAAGTTGATCCTATAAATGCACAAGAAATGATCTCTAAGGAATTTGCCACTCATGCACCAAAAATGATAGAAGTACAGTTTCGAAAGCACATGCAACATACAACTCTTAATCTTTATCCAAAAACAAGTTCATCAACTGCTGAAAAATCAATCGCTGATCTTCAACAACAGTTATATTTGAAAATGAAGTCAACACCTCAAGATCAAGCTGCTGATCTAGAATTATAGGAAATTTTGAAAGCCAAGTTTGAAAAGCAATAAATTTTTAGATATCACGATGAACAACATAGGATTGCTGATCCTCTTGAAGGGGGAGAAACATGGCGAAAAGATATTTTGGTTATCAAAAAGCAAATGAGAAAAAGGAATCTTTTGTGAATGGAAGACCAATTCTTCCGATGATGAAGCATCTGTAATAATCAACCCTTATGGAGAGATTGTTATGTTCAAGAAAAGTGTTTATTATTATATGAATTGGTCTTTGTATAGTTTTTTTTAGTTTTATAGTTTTATTAGTAATTATAATGTAATAAAGTCTATCTTGGTCAAAGTTAAGTAAAGTTGAACAAGGTTTGACTAAAGTTAGAAAAATAAAATAAGATTAGCAATAAGTATAAATACCCATCTAGGAGGGGTATTTATACAATTCTTTACATTTTGTAATTCACTTCTCCCTCCTATTTCTATTTTCCCTTTGAAATGAAAATTTAGAAAATGATGAAAAATACTCTCTAGCTCCTCTCCTTTATTCTAACACTTTCGTATGATTACTACTATGCAAACATGTCATATAACA
This sequence comes from Tanacetum coccineum, assembly GCA_026074375.1. Lineage (NCBI taxonomy): Eukaryota > Viridiplantae > Streptophyta > Magnoliopsida > Asterales > Asteraceae > Tanacetum > Tanacetum coccineum. The sequence goes on along the minus strand of BQNB010058974.1, from coordinate 10,254 downwards.
ATTTCCTCCTCTTTTTTGCAGCGATTTTCTAATTTTTTCATTTTTTTAAACAATTCACTATGAATCTCAGTGTAATTTTACCATCTTCACGATCATAATAACTCCGGATAATTTCTTCCATAATTCTTCATTCTTCGAACATACCAATAATTGTGATGGTAGTAAAAATACATGAGTTTAACTACTTTTACATTCTCAATTGCAATGTGCAATTTCCCAACCATACCAAAGATAGAAAACGACACAAGACACAGGAAATACATACTTTACACTAAAGAAACTAGTAACGGATAAATGGACTTAGTCTAACAGGGTAGGCTAAGGTGTAAAGGTGTAACGAAACAAATAGTTGGTGTTATCCTAAAGGATTGGCTCTACTGGTTTTTCTAAGGGCATCTTACTCTAAAAGAAAGAGTAAACAAAGGGTTTATATGGGGTTAACTAACTGGTGTGGCTAGTTAATATCACAACATATATAGGCTTTTTGGGTGTAATCCTAGAAATTTACCAGTTTAAACAAGTTACTCCATCTAAATCCATAGTACTTATTATTGTGGTCTCGAATAGATATACCAAGCCAAGTTCTAAAGTCTACAACATCAACGGCACACTTATATTTTTGTGGGATTTTAGGTAAGCATTTGGAAATGGATAAGGCTGAATCCTCACAAGATCTAATAAGGGTTATGTGTGCATGTTATGTAACTAATAATTTCACAAAAGTATGCTTGATTTTTTATAATTTAAGCATAATTTAAGCATTTTAATGTGAAAAATAGGACAAGTAGCGTTCTAATTCCAATCCCCCTACTTAAATTATACAACGTCCTCGTTATATAGAAATAATAGTTAAAAACGGGAAATAAAAGAATTAGAACGAGAAACTTCCCTGATAATTGCTCGGTATGATTCTCCAAGTTGAGTTTATGAGAAAGAATGTGTATTGTAAATGCATCTAAATACCAGCATGACTACAACACACATAGGATTCCAGATTATGGATACTTCACTAACATTGTCGATTTCTTTCCAGTGAGGTCCTATGCAAAATATAAGAAAACCATGCAATCCTATCCCGGGTATCCTACGGTTAATAAAAATCAAAACAAACTGTACAAGAAACCAATACGTCATATCCAAAAACCTGGATACGCCGTATGAAGAAACCTGTAAAAAGTATCAATATGAGTCAGATTTGCCAGATACGCCGTATCATGTGCATGAATACGCCGTATCCTAAATCTGACAATAATGTTTTAAATGCATAAAAATAAAGGACAGATAACGTCCAGACATTCAATACGCCATATGGTATGGAACGGATACGCCGTATTGATGTCTGGGAAGACGGACTCAAAAATAAATTAAAAACAGCTCGGGTTGTCTCCCGGGAAGCACTTTTCTTTTTAGCAAAGTCTTTAAGTTAGACTTTTCTTTAGTTTCCATCACATTTTCATCGTCCTTTCTCGTGAATTCACTCTTGTTTCCGGATTTGATGCTCGAGTCTTTTACATATCAATAAGCTTAGTTGCTGAACTTACTGCCAGGCTTAATTATATCATACAAAAAAAATCATCATATTATAATATACATCAAAAGATAATATGTTTTAAGTTTAGATACATCATGACATGAACAAAGACATAAATAAAAAAGTATAAGGGAGAGAGATAAGGGGTCGGGCTAGTCCTTGCCAAGTGGGGCTGCTAAAGTGCTGGCCTTTCTAGTCCTTTGTCTGACCCTGCGCCTCTAATAAGGTACGTGAGTATCAACATAACTCGTGTGTCGTACCCCATTCCTATCCATCATCAGCGAGAGATAGTAACCGTCCAAGTAGTGAATCGGGAGAAATCACAGGCCATACTATCTAACACCTCTCTCTGCTAACCCATGTCACCACGTAGGCTGTGGACCTCCTCCTCTAATATGCTCAACCTATGTGCCATAGTACTAGTCGGGGCGGCCACAAGAGGTGGCTGAGGTGCCTGTACGGGTGCTGGAACAGCCTGAGCACCCTCGTCAACATTGGGAGCACCCTTAGCGATCTCTGGGCCACCAACCATAGCAACTGGCTGCCTCCTAATCTCGGGGCTACCCAGGCCCAAGTATCATCAAGCTCATTGCAAATTTGCAGTCACACCAGCTCGACCATTTCAATCATAAGGAGGCCTCAGACTATCACTGTCAGTCCCTGAAGTCTCTGCTCAGTAAGTAGCCTAAAATGCTCAGCCAAACGAGCAACAAACTATCCCCTATATATCATCGCCCCGCGCTTCCTCCCTGAAGCAAATCTCCTCAAATATCGAGCTAAAAGATAAGGGATGTTGACCGACCCAACTAACATGCCCTGGAGGTAAAGCAGATTAGTCGAGGTCACCTTCTCAGGTGTCTGACTCCTTCCAGCAATGCTGCATGCAATCAACCGGTGACACAACCTCAACATGGGATCCCTAATCGTAGTATAAGATGGGACAGAACCAAGAAAATCCCCCTTAGATGAGATCCCTCTCCAGTAAGCACTCAGATCCCCATTGTTGGGGATCTGCCTCGCACTATCTGCCCAGTACGTGCCAAACCTAGCAGACTCCATCTTCTCCGTGGTATGTAAACCCATAGCCAATGTGAACTCTCTCTAGGTCATACGACGCTTAGCCCCACCCAACTAGAACTGTAACGCCCTAATCGTATCAAAGCCAAGTACCGCCTCACCGAACCTAAATGCTCTAAAGAACTCCAAGATAAGCTCATGTACCAGTGGTCCTCTAATCTCAAATAGCCATCTCTAACCACGGCTGGTAAACACACTCTGCCCCTGTGCATCCTTGTGCTCCATCAATATCCTACCACTCAATCCCTCTGCCATCTCATCCGTCAATCCCCCAAAATCAAAAACCTATACCCGATGCATCCCTCTACCATAAATCTTCCCTTACCTATCCTCGAAATCAGTAATATCTGCATCTGTGTACTCCAACCTCTTAAATTTGAGAAAAAAGTGTCTCTGATCTCTGGGTAGTAGAGCCATATCTGTAAAACTCGAACAAAGTTAGTACACATGAAATAGAATTTTCATCATTCTGACAGAGGTCGAATATAGCGTATTGGGGAAGTGGATACACCGTATAGAATAGGGACGAATACACTGTATCCATGTATATGCAATACTGAGTATTGAATCTTTATAGGTTGATACGCCGAATTGAGAAACCAATATGGCGTATAATGAATACGGAGTATCTAAATGATACGGGGAGGTCAAAGATAGGGCAATACGATTTATTGACAAGACTAATATGCCGTATAGGGAATCAAAGATAAAAGTTTTCAAGACTTCCAATACGCCGTATCTAGGAGACTGGATATGTCGTATTGGTTTTCAAATTTGGGTAAAAATTCTTAATACGCCGTATTAAGTCCGCAGTCAAAAATTTGAGATGGGTTTTCCCCCATTCTACCAATTTGACCCAAATAAACTAATACAACTCTAACATCATTGTACAAAACCTTTAATCACAGAAAAGGGGGGTACTTATAAAGGTTCTACGACAAAACGCAAAATCCCCGAATCAAAACCTAAACCCTAATCCTAAAATCACCTTCAAAAGAAAGGGGAGAGGATCTGAACTCATTACCTTGTGAACAGGATTGAAAAAGATGAAAAATAAGGAATTGATCTCTTAGAATTTGACCGTGGTTATTTTTTTGTTTAAGTGTGAAAAAGTGTGTGTGAAACTGATCCGGTGTATCAGTTGGGTTTTTATACCCAAACTCGATACGTCGTATTGGTTTTAGCCAATACGTCGTATTGGGTAAAATAGTTGATCGAGTTAACTTTGTTTAAAAGTCTTTGATACGGCGTATAGGTGTTTAGACAATACGCCGTATTCATTTTTTGGAGACCAATTTTCTTAAATTATTAAAGTAAGGAAAACGTACCTTGGCATCTACAACCTTATTGGGTAAACTCCATCCTTATAAAACCGCTTGGGGTCGAAGGGAATGCCAAACGGCACATATAGATTTTTAATTATGAAAATTAATGGCTCCCCTTTGTGAAAACTTATTCGACTCATCACTTTAATAATTAGAATGAAATTACTCGTTTATGAAAGTTTACTTTTCGCATCGTGATTTATCTCTAAGTATTTATCAGACTCAACATGAGTCGTGCCATTTTTTATGCAAACAACACTATCCATTAGTTTGATATAATGTTTTCTAAACACAATTCAGTATTGATTTCAACATGGTCATTTACCGGTTCCGATTTTAAATCATCAACATGAATTAATTTATAAGAAAACGAATTCTTGTCGCATATAAAAGTATAATCTTCGTCGTTGGAATCAAAAAATGATATACTAAAATCAAAATCAGTTTTAATTGCATTATAAATACTTATAGTAGGTTCGGATGAAACATTCTCATTTGATGCCAATGCATCATTGTAGACGATAGCTGGGAAATCCGCTTCAAAATCAGTGCAAAAATCAAGATTATCACAATAAATCATACCGTATGTGACAGTTTCCCAATTAAACGTCTGACCACGCCATTGAGCTTTTTCAGCTTGAAGTTTGATGTATTCCTCCATAGTGATGTTTGGATCGTCCATCATAAACCTAACTGAAATCGCAACACAGAAGAAACAAATACTGGGAAAAACAAACGAGGAAGAAAACACACAGAAAAATTAAACTAATCTAATTTACACTAATTCTAGGGGTTAAGTTAATCTCAGGTTAAATTAATCTAAGTTTAAAACCAAAATATTAAATAAAAATAAAGATTAACAACTTCACTCCCCGACAGCGACACCAAAAACCTTATGTGTCATCGTGTAGGTTGTTATTTTAGTTATCAAGTTTTACATTTATATTTTGCCGACTTAACCTAAAACAACACTTTAACGGGCAGTGTACCCAATCAGTTGTAGTTTCGTTGGTAAGTAGGGTGTCAGTCACTAAGAGCGAGAGCATTAATCTATAGTTTTATCAATATTTTGGTTAACTAAATTAAGTTAATTTAAGCTATGTTAATTTTAATCTATGTTAAACCTATGCTAAACCGATGTTAATCCTAATTCTAACCGATAAAGGGGGTTTTCAGTCTGAGAGACTGGCACGGGTTTTGTGGTAACTTAGATGAATTTAAGACACAATAACATACGCAAGCAGATAATCAAAAAATAGAAGAGCGGTCTAGCCAAATATAAGAAAATTGTATTAACTATGATTAATCCAATTAAAACGCTGGTTTGTTTATTTAGTGTAATGAGTGCTTATCTCGAGGCGGCATATCATTCCAAGATTTAGGTGGTACTTCTTCCTAAAACCTAGAAACGTAGAATTTTGTCACAATTAAACGCATCCGCATAAAGCAACCTATTTGCTGATTATAATCTATCTTAGGAGATTAATAATGGTGATCTTATTAAACCCTAGCTCATGGAGACTTTACCCACTTACTGCTTAATGGCAATTTATATTCTAGTAGTCCACTGTCCAAGTCTTTACCAAAGGAATCAATACATTATTTGTTGATCCCAGGTCACCTGCTAGTCTAACTTATTCACATAAACCAATGGTAAAGATAGGGCATTAATTATGATCCTATTGTTCTAGATATATAAATCACCATATGGAGAGCCATCCTGGCATCTAGCTAACTTGGTCGGTATCACTAGATCCAGTTGAATGATAGGTCGCATACAAAAGCACGTAAACAAGTATGAATTAATAAACATAAATAATAAATCAACGATAAATTAAGCAATCGATATAAACAAACTAAATATTTAATTCTTCATAATCATGGCTAATACCCGAGGGTATTAGCCCTTAACCATTGTAATCAATACAAGAATAATAATTCAACCAAGGTAAACTAACCGAGTTAAACGAATGATTCCAAAAATTGAACGATTACTAGAGTATAGGAGATTACAAGGTGTTTCCTATGGAATTAGTAGCTTTTCTTAACCTCTTCTGCTCTTCTTGTCTTCTGAAAATCGACTTTTGTGGTTAGGATATCGAAAATATGATCAAGCACACCTAAAAATCATTTTTAGGCCTTCTATTTATACGGCGTATTGGACTTTGTTCTTCGTGGTTTCTTGTGAAGTGCAGGCACGGATATGCCGTATCTTCCTTGATGGATACGGCGTATTGGATGTCAGAATAATATTCTTCAAATTTCTTCATTTAAGCTCCAGAATACATGCCTTTTAGCTAATCTTCACAAAGTACTCCATAAATACTGTAATTCTTAAATATAAACGATTAAGTACCAATTATTGCAATAATGATACAAAATGGATAATTTACATGGGATAAATGATGCTATAAATGTAACGTTATTTGATGTCATCAATTCTTTTTGTTATTTTTGAAATTTTCTATTTTTATATTTTGTTTTTGAGATTTTATATTTTTGTATTTTTTTTTCAAAAATATTTGCTAACATAATTAAAAATGGAATGTTTATAAAAAGAAGTTGAGGATAAGATATTTCCATTAGATGAACCCTATGAAGAAATGGGTTCAGAGGCCTTTGAAGTACATGCACTCAAAGTTGAAGAGTTTGCACAAATAACATTGTTAGGATCATGTGTTTCCTTTCATAATGGTAAAGCACTATCATTCGTGTTATAGCAGGTTTCAACTGGCTTTTTAATGGGAATCCACCTAAGACCAACATAAGTGAAGATTCTACCCGTTGGATTCCATGTAAGACCAGATCTAGGAGGCGTTGTTTTCAGATACATAGCGGAAGACTTATTTAGAGAAAACTTTTGTCCTATGGGGATCTGTCTGTCATGTTTCTTAGAATCACTTTTATTTTCTACAGGTATATATCTCTTTGTTGTCTTATTCGATGGTGCATCCTTTTTCTGTGCATTGATACGAGAATTTACTTTAGAGAGGTATTTTAAGATGCACTCATCATGATTTGCACTGTAAATGCACTTTTTGCATGTAGGACATGCCAAGTCTTTTGACTTCAAGAAAGGCTTTTGATTCCTAGATTTTCCAGCTATGGGAATAGCTTTGTTTGTTACCTGACTACTCATGGATGGTAACTAATTCCTAGGTTGTTGATACGAGTTACTAGGTTTTGGTTTGCTACCATTAATAGTGTTTGGTAATCTAGCAGGAGTAATCACACTAGGTTTTGGATTCAAAGCTTTATCTTTCTGAAGTTGTGCCTTTTTCTTAGCTTCCTCTAGGTAGTAGTTATGAACCATGTCATTTGAGCCTACAGATTCCTTTGGTGACTAAAATGACACACGCTTTGTACTATTCCTAGAAGGACCAGGTGCATTCACATTATAAGGCTTAGCAAAGGAAGATTTTCTAACTTGAGGCCAAGAATGTGGAGTGACTGGTATTGTCAAATCATTTGACACATCAACTTGGGAGGCAAACCGATGTTTTGGAAATTAAGATCGTTCAGATTTATATGCAATTGGTTGTCTTACCACTGGTTGATTTCTGATTGCTTGCAAAGGCGGTTTCCCTAAGATTGATGGTTTTTCAAAAGTAGTATCCACATCCTTACCTTTCATCTTCTTAATGAGTTTCTTTAACTTACTTATGGCAATGTTCTTGTCTTGTAATTGAGCTTTCAAATCTTGTATTTAGAAATATTGTTCACGTTCTTTTAGAAATACAGTTAATCCATTTTGTTTGCAAACTGTGTCATGTTTAAGCTGTTCTTTACAATTTTGTAAAGCAAGTTCAAGAGAAATCGAGTGGTGTTCAAGTTTTGAAAAACTTTTTAATAGCTCATTATACTTTTGTTTACCAACATTTTCAGTTTGTTTGGAAAGCTAGACGTTTACATTCTTCAATCTTATCAAGATACAAACTTTGCAATTCAGTTTGTTCATCAATATCAGCTAAAGAATACAAATAACACATAACATCCTTTGAAACACACTCTTGGAGAAGTAAATCAAATTCTTTTGATAAATCAGCTTTGTCAGATTCAAGTTCGCCAACCTCTTTTTCAAGTGATTGAACGTACTGTAAGTCTGCAAACATCTCTTGTTTAAGATCACAGTCAAATTGACAAGCATCATTCTTTGTCTTTAGTGCAAGAGGAACCAAAAGATTTTTCAAAAGCACATTCATATCTTGATTAGTTGGTGGACGAAATTGATCATGTGTATGTCTTTCCCAAGCTAAATCAACAATTTCTTTGAAATGATTTATGTTATTTTCATTACATTATAAGCTTGTCTACTCTTGCTTATTGACTTTCTAGTAGGTAGAAAACTAATGTTTTTGAAAATATTTGGCTTATATTTAACAAAAGTTTCTCTCCACATTTTCTTTTAAATTTCATTTGCATACCATAACTGATTAAGATCTTTATGTGTTGGTGGTTTAAAAACCTCATAAAGACTGTTTTGCGTTGTGTATTCATATGGTTTCACTTTGTTTTTATTCAATTTTGATCTACTCTCTTATTCAAGAGTGAAAGTCACTTCCCTATCTAGGGAAAATATGTTTGCAAGATCATCTTTGTAATATGGGATCTCATACAAACATGGATTTTCAGATTGAGCTTTCTTGAGGTACGTAGGCTTTGCAAAACTCGGTCTACCATTATATATTGATCTCTTAGGAGCTAAAATATGAATGGTTTGAATCGATTGATTTGTTTTATAAACAATGTCGTTTAGAAACTTTAGTTGTTTTTCTAAAGAAAATTGTTTTCAATATCCTTTTCTTGTCTTGTTTTGAAATCCTATATTAACTTGTTTTTTTCTCTTTGATAAGACTTTCATATTGTAAAGTTGTGAAAGAATTCTGTTTTACTAACTTACTATTTTTCTCTTTTTCCACCCAAATTTCATAGCCTTTTGTTTTCAAAACTTCTTTTAAATTAATTTCTTTTTGAGCTAATAATCCTAGAGTGTCTTTCAATTTACATTCAAGACTATCATTTTTAAGTGTACAATCATTAAATCTTTTGTACTTCGCAAGCTCAATCTCTTTGTCATTAAATGCAATTATGCATCTATCCCGAGTGCCATTTGAGTCTTTAAGACTAGATTTGCACTCTTCAAGAGAATATTTGCATTCATTCAGTTCATGAGTGAGTGATGTATTTGCATTCCTTAATTACTTTTGAATCTTTTTGTTTTCGTCGATATCAAGTTTTGAATTTGCAATTAAGTTAACAAGTTTCATTGTATTCATTCCTTGACCTACTACTTTCATTTCCATATGTGTTGCTTTGATTCTCTAACCTTTGATCATTCCCTTTGTCTGATACAATCCCGCTGCTGTCTTTGTCTCCCGAACTAGCATCTGATGCTTTAACCTCTTGAACCTTGCACTCTTAAATATGCAACTTTCTTTCATTCAACCTTTTCAACCTATTATGAATCTCTTATTCATGACGTGCTCTTTCAATAATACATTGTAGACTCAGAGTCTTTCTCGTAAAGTGTTTCTTTGTTGAGTTAAGTTTTAAGGTTTTTCATGTTGTTATCTAACTCAAACTTGAAAGTTCTTTCGTCTGCACCAAAGAGTGGATGCAATTCTCGTTTAAACGTGAAGTTCATTGGGAAATCATGATTTGAAATATGTTGAATGGTTGTGTTGAGTGCATGGAATTTGTTCATGGAGTTCTCTTTCAAAATCTTTGCTTGTTTTTGCATTCGTTGTATCTCTTGTTTATCTAAATCCGAACACGAAGAAAGAGTGTCTTTTGTTTCCATTTTAACCGGATGTGAATTGTGAAAATGTATTGTAGGATCTTAAGTAGGTAAAGTGATTGATGTTGTGGTTTGTTGATGGAATTCTAGAACACGAGATTTTACAGGTCTTGATTAAACCGAGAAAAGAAGTTAGTCTTTCACGGGATTTTACTAAATCAAGAAGAAACCGTGAAAATAGAATTATTGTCTTTGAAGTTCAAGTTGAGTTAATAAAAAATGCCTTTAACCGAATTTTATGTGAATGTATTAATTGAAATTGAAATTCGGTATTCAGTGTAAATTGATTTTTGGAGACATAAACTGCAGTGACATGTTTCGCAGTGGCTTATTCAGCAATGACTTGGAAAAATATATTCCGCATGATTGAATGAAGACTTATTCCACATGATAACCTAAACATATTCTGTAGCCAAATCGTATTCCGCAGTCACAACTTATTTCGCAAGATTTTTGAAATTTTTTGGCAAAGTTTATTTCTAGAAAATGACATAAATTGCAAGATAAAGTAATTCCTGTTTACA
>BQNB010058973.1:2751-32901 GCA_026074375.1 Tanacetum coccineum | reverse complement strand
AGAGTACAAGTTGAAAAGAAAGAGTACAAGAGCTTAAAAGCTTATTTGCTTAAAGTGAAAATAAAGTTGCTTAAAAAAAGGGGAAATTACAAAGTAAAAGTTTAAAACAAAAAACAACAACACAAAAAAGTGAGACCTATGTGTGCTATTTATAGAGAATTGGGAGAGAGGAGGGAGGAATTCTAGAATCATCCTTTTAATCTCGACCCTTGATTTTTTTCGAGTTAATATAAGCCGTTTGATCATTGGCGTGAGGTGTCCTGGCCAATTATGTGTTGCCACGTGGTTGTTTATGATTGGAGAAGGCTTATGAACAGGTTTGAATGCTTATAAAGGAGCGGGGGAGGGGAAATTTGGGATTGGGTTGTGTGTAAATTTGGCGGGAAAAACTGTTTTGGCAGTTAGGTTGTTACAAGAAACGCGTTTTCTGTTTAAAACTATGAAGGGTTGTCACTTTTGGTCCCTGTGTTTTCCTCCGCCCAATCTAATATAAAATAAGGTTTCAAGTTGACAACATTGGCCCTTGTGTTTTCCTTCTTCTTTTTCTTCTTTTATAAATCACTTTTCCACTTTTGCAATCTTGGTCCTTGAATCTTTAAAACTTCAAATGGCCTTTGAGACTTTAAGAACTTGTCATAATTGGTCCCTAGCTTCATTATTTTGACCTTTGACTGCCTTTCTTGCTGTATCGGTTGATCCGGCTTTGATCTTTGGCTGTTTCTTCACTCTTTTTCTTGTCTCTTTCGTTCTTTGTCGGTTTTTGACTGTTTTTACTTCTTTTTGTCCTTTCAATCCTTTCTTGCACACTTAGACACAAGAGCACATTTTTTTCTATTCTTTTGGCATTTTATTGGCTTTTATTTGTCAAAATCCCAGGTAATTTAATGTACAATTAAGCAAATATCAACAATCTCCCCCTTTTTGATGATGACAAAATATGTAAACTATAACAGATTGTAAAGTTTAAAAGTTACTCGTTTACAATCCTTTCTCCCCCCTTTTCAAAGCAAAAAGGTATTATATGGATAATGGTTGGAGCATATATGTTGGTGGTTTTAAGAAGAAGACATGAGATGAGGGTACGTGCTTCGGTTATATATGTTGGAGGAATGAGAAGAGAGTAGGTGCTCCGAGTGTATAGGTTTGAGGTATGAGGAGAAGATATGAGAAATAAAGGTGAAGGTGATTGTGTGTTTCTTGGATAGTTTAGAAAAGGTCACGAGAGATGAGAAGTAGGCAAGAGAAGAAGGTAGGTACTTTGACGAGTGTCTAGGATGAAGGAATGAGGAAAAGGTAGATGATCCAAGTATATTGGTTGGAGGAATGAGAAGACAACATGAGAAATACGGTTGAGGTGATTTTGTGTTTCTGGGATAATTTAGAGGATGTCGTGATAGATGAGAAGAATGCATGAAAAGAAAGTAGGTACTTCAAATATGCAAGTTGAAGGTATGAGAGGATGACCTTAAGGTTTAAGGTGATTTTGAAGTGGAGGAGGTGAAGTATTTAAAGTATGAATAAACCATTCATCGTATTTGACAATCCCCAATCCTATCTTCCTATAAAGGTGAGCTTGCATCATCCTAGTGAAGTCTTCTATCATCATGGTTAAACTAAATCCATGCTATTAAACCACATAACTCCTAGCTCCCCCTTGCTTATTGCATCCCCATGATAATTACATTCCTTGTATATTAACTCTAACGGATCCACGGATCAAATAAATTACCATCGATGCTCAATAAGTTTGATGCAATTAAAATGAGCAAAACGCTTGCAAGTGCTCCCCCTCGGTGTATGCTCCCTCTTATTTGGGGCACCAAGGAATCAATATATTCTTGTGCTACAAAACAAAGTTAGTAGACAAGTGCACATTACATATAGCAAAACATTAGCAGGGAACTAGACATATACTTCTAGGTTTTATTATTCTAAAGTATGACATTTTTGAAAGAAAGTTAGAAGCTAGACACATGTAATCATTATTTAAAAAAAACAACAATCTAAATGATATAATTAAAAGACTCAAGACGTATGTTTACGGAGAAAGATTAGATCGACTTTTGATAAACGAGAATTAGATTCATTTATTGATTGACACAAAAATATTATGAGAATGACTTTTTAAAAGTAGACGAACGACACTTAATATCTTGGCAAAATATGTTAAATATATATATATATATATATATATATATATATATAATATATATATAATATATATATATATATATATATAAATATATATATATATAATAAATAGGGGATGGTTATTGTAGTGTAGTAGCTTAAAGTTGTTAAAATGAGAAGTGATCTTAACCATTGAATCTATTAATTAATATGTGATTTAATTAATAGTAGATACATGAAATTAAATCTTATACATAAAAATTGATGTATAACCACAAAAAAACTTGATACGCCATCATTTATAGCTGATACATATGATACATAATTTTGCTTCACAAAAGACTATTGATAGAAATATACATTTTATTCGCAAATTGAATGATACACTCTTACAAGTTACATCTGAGTTAACAAATAAATGCTAAACTATGATAAACAACTGATACACAAGAAACTTGTATTACTAAAAATCGCGAACCAATTGCTCGTACACGAAACCAAAACCATTCCAACCACCGAAAAACTCATTCACGAATCTAACAAATCGTACACAACTCAACAACTAATTAAATAATGTGGTATTTGTCCAATTTTTATTGCTTCTCACTTTAACAACTTTAAGCACCTATACCATTTTAACTAGATTCTATATATATGTATGTATATATGTATGTATATATGTATGTATATATGTATGTATATATGGTAATATAAAATATATAAAATATATATTATATAAATAAAAATATATATATATATATATATATAATATAATATATATACTTTCAAAGAATAAAAAGAAAAATAAGACGAGGATGGAGACAATGTGCTCATGGATGTGAATGAAAATGATTCTATAGAGCCAAAAAGTGAGAAAGGATGAGTGATACTAAAGAAGGAATGTGTTGACTAGAGTTTGATAGAAAAGATTGATATATCATTTGCACTAACAATTGATGTGCATATAAAAGTCTAAAAATAAATAATGAAATAATTGAGGTCGTAAAATGACATGAAATAACAGGATGTTACACATCATGAATAACAAACTAACACATTAACATGAAATGAAGCACTCAAAGAACATTCAAGGTCAAAGCATAAGACCAGACAAACAAAGCACTCAACCAATCATAGATAAACATATTAAGAAACAACAAAGCACTCAACCAATCGAACATGATCGCTAACGGATTATCCTTCAGCCTGCTTACATGAATGGAACATGTTCACCAACTCTTGGAGTTCAACACCTAGTGGTTTTCCATACATCTTTTGGAGCTCAGTAATCTTCTCTTGAGGAGATTTGTTTTCAAATTGCTGATAGAGTTTTGGAGACATAGTTCCAAGCATCAAACAAGTAACTTCATTGTGACGATCAAAAAGAGCATTTCAATCAGCAAGAGCTTAACTATCAGCACTTACGGCAGGTGCAGGTGGCAAGGGTGTTTCAAAAACATCCTGTAATTTTTTAGTACGCACAACAAGTTTGAGCGCACGCAACCACTCATTAAAATTTGGTCCAGTAAGTTGATGCTTCTCAAGCATTGACCTGAAAGCCGAACTGTTTGTTTTGGTTTGGGCATTGTTGAGTGCCATCTACAAATATGTATCATGAATTTTATAAAACTATAATTTATAAAAACACCTTATAGACTATAAATTGCTAGTTTAATCATGGAAGATTTTATATCGGATGTAAGCCGAATCCACTTTTAACTTTTTGCATTATATAATACATATTAAATCTAATTTTGATAATCATTAGTCATGTTTATATTTGTTTTTCGAAAAACCCTTTGCTTTGATGTACAATACATAACAATTTATCAAAAGCAAACAAATAAACATAAACAACTTAAAACATATATCCTATTAACACATTAATCACATACCACATGCATAACCAATTGATGATAACCTAAAATCTATGTGATTTAAATTAAAAACACATAGCATAAAACTGTCAAAACAATTTAAATTTTACTTCAGGTCACGTCAGAGTGCAGCTAGAGTCTTCTCGAGCCTTAGCTCAAAACTACAAAGTTGTAGATCTACAAGTCGTGGACCACCCACAAAAATTTCAAATTTTTTCGATATCGGATGAATTTATTATGAATTTTTTACTAACAGGTGTCATAACACTTACGAAAAACGTAAAATTCAACTAATACACATCAAGATCCGATTTTTATCATCAATTATGCATGTTTAACACTTAACAATTATTATACATTCATATATCATATATCACATGTGAATCCATGGTAAACTTGCAAGATTCACCATGGATCTCATCAAATTAACATTTAATAAAGCGAGAAGATTCATATTAACAATTAATACATACCGATTATTAACAATTAATCTACAATATCCATCAAATAAAAATTAAGACAACATCAAAACCTAACAAATTTTAACGTTCTTGATAACAATTATGTAATTTATAGATCTTTATGACCGGCTCTGATACCACTGTTGGAATTAGTAGACATTAAGATCATATAACCGGCCCCAAACACAAGCCCACAACCCAAGCCAAAACTTTCCTTTTCTCATTATTTAACATTAAGTCCTTTATGTTAACATTTAACGACCGTTAAATAAATTCCGTTAAGTAACTAATTAATTAACGACCGTTATCTTATTATTTACACAATTAATATAAATTAATTAATTATATTTATTGAATCCAAACGCTATCGTGTGCGTCTCCAAAGGTCCGAGTCGCATTTCGGACATATATTATTTACGTGTACATTCTTTTAGAATGTTATAAATACATACGAGCATTAAGCCCTTTAATATGCAGAAGTATCCAGTTCCTTTCACCTTTGAGAAAACTAGCCTGCAATACTATTTCTAAAAGAAAATATCAAATGTTCTTTGTGCAACTCCAACATTCCGAGACATGGGGCTTGTGCGATTATTACCTTCCTTAATGGCTAACATGAAGAGTTTTAGCAAATTAAATTCCCAGCGGAGTAGAAAATATCAATCAGATGTCCCAAAAGGTCATTTAGCAGTATATGTCGGTGGATTCTAGAAAAGACGATTCGTGGTGCCAATATCATACTTGGACCAACCATTGTTCCAAGACTTGCTACGTCACTCAGAGGAAGAACTTGGATTTGATCATGCAATGGGAGGCCTAACCATTTCTTGCCATGAAGATGTGTTTGTAGAGCTCACTGCACGATTGCATTCTTCCTGATCGATACATTTGGGATCAACAATCCTCCACAATTTTGTTGGATATAATTTTCACAGCTTTTCTCTAACTCTCTTGTATGATATACATATATAGATAGTGCAGTATGTAAACAATGTACTTTATTAAATGTTAGACAACTATGATCGATATTAGAGAGCGTTGCTCCATTCAAACAAAGGTGCATTATAGTGTTAGATAATATATTTATATATATATATAATATAATATATAATATATAATATATATATATAATATATATATATTTAGAATCCGATCGATGAGAAAGTTTTTTATTTGAGAAATTGAGAAGTTTACAAAAATGATGAGATTTTGTAACTTTGATTTCAGTTTTCAAGCGAAAAACTCATTTTTAATGTTGATTTAATAAAACCAAAAATGTGTAAAAGAAATTCGAATCAATGTTCACAAATATCCTTGATTTTGCATAGTAAGTAACAAAACTGAATCTTCTATAAAAATTTAAGGAATTCATAACTATACTCCCCCCCAAATTTAGCAATGAATTTTTGTGAACAAATCAAAAAATGAATAAAAGTCAATTTTGCTCAACTTGATTTTCAATCTTCTACTATAAAATTATAACTACATATATATACATATATACTATATCTAATATAATAAATATATATATATATATATATATATATAAACTGGGATTCAAATTGAACTTCAAATTTACGTTTTTTAAGGGTTTCCTCGGTAAATGTATTACACCAAAAAACGTTTAAGTACAATGGATGTGGATGAATCTTACATCTCAGCCCGTTATATAGGTGGTAGCTAACATAACAAACACTACTAATCCAAAGGAAGACACGACTATAACTAGATTACAATTGACTCAACAAATAAGAGTTATTTCTTCTTTCGACCACGAACCTTGATATCCAAATCATCACAGATAGCATGTAGGTTATCAGACATATCGTAACCATCATACACATCATCATCATAAGGGTCGTAATCATCATCTACTTTTGTTTCCCTCCATTTTCCAAACACGGCTCAATGAACCCTATCTACTAATTACTGCCAACCTTTTAAAAACTATGACGATGCCAAACAAAACCTACAGTTTCATTAGACACCTCTTCCACTTCACTATCATTGTCTGCATTAACAGTAGAATAAGCCTTATATAGCATCTTCCCATCATCATCCACAAGCATAAGCCTCCCATCAAGCATTTTTCGTTCTAGTTTATCAATCCTTTCTGCTATAGGGGTACTACTAGAACTACTAAGTGCCACAGTAAAAGACCCCTTCCCATCTGACTTTGAATCCCCCCCCCCTTCTTACCTAAGTTATCATCATTTTCAACTAAATAAGGAGCACCAAATGGGTTTGAATTACTTACCTCCGGCCTAAACAACCCATCTTGCTTTATTTTACCACTTGTGCTGGCACTATTCTTATTAGAGACACGTCTGTAAACTTGTTTAGTTGGCTTTAATCCCACCTTCGGACCAACCTGAATGCCTCTAATAGCTTGTCTAGGATTCTTTAAGTTCTTCACTACATCCGAGATGATTTTCCTTGGACACTCATCCAGACCATGACTAAATACCTTGCAACTTAAAAATCTAGGAGGTTTCTACTCATACTCAATATGTATAGTGCACATATAGAACCCCTCACCAATAAGTTTTGGCATAACCACCATGATAGTATCTTTCCACTCTACATCCGCTCAAAGATGAATCAATGCTCTAGCATAGCTTGACCTACCTCATGATTTTATACGCATGTCAGATATATAAGAGTCAAGCATCAAGGGAGAACCAAGTTTAGTAGCAATGACATTCAATCCATCCTCACTAAATGTCGTTATAGGAACACCATGAAACTTAACCTAGACGAAAACATTACTAATATTTTCTTTTAACAAGTTCATATATGGACTCTACCTTTTCAGAATAAATGTCAAGGACCATTCTTAAGCATAGCATCCATTCTATCCTTAGAGTTAAACTTGAAGAAAAATTAACCCGTTAAACTAGTTCAACATTGATTTGACAAGTCCATATTTACTCTAAGTGTTATAGTTTGCAACAATGGGGTATGCCACTCGTTTCCTCAAAAAGAAACCATAAACAGTATTAGCAAAACCGAGCAACGCTCTCTAATATCGATCATAGTTGACAGCTCTAACAAACTCTAACAAAATAGCTACATAAGCCCCGTTCCTCGCCTATGTAAGTAAAGTGCGGAAGTTCATAATTTTCTTACTCGGTTAGTAACTAATTTAGCATACAATATAGGCCTTGAGGAAATCGAACCATAATTTTTAGGATAAGTAATTGTCTCATTACGAGAACCACCAACATAAACATTAGCAGCAAAAACACTAGTAGTAGCACCACCCTTATTCTAATCAATTTGCGTATGTGTCGCATTACCAGAATCATTAGTATTCAAATCTAGTGGCGAATTCAGATCACCACCATTACTCGAATTCTGATTACCACTCCTGATTACACTACGAGAATCACTATTATTACCACTCCCGATTACATTACTAGCAGGTTGTAATTCACCATACTTACCATCATCTTTTTTCTTGTGATTACCTCCACCCGTACCCAAACTAAGAAACCCTTTTTGAAGAAACCCTTTTCTTATAGCTTCATTAGGACGCTCTTCTGAATTAATCCTCGTAGGTTTCTATTTTGGGTTCGCAAGATAACAAGCTAATGCCTGAGACGTTATTGGGAAGGCATGCAGCTCGTGTTTGTTATATTGTTCAGCTGGGTGCACATGGTAGAAGTTTTAAACTCTAATTTTAGGGTTTGAGCTGGTCTGTTACTAGGCTGCAAAGATTCTTGTATTCGTATGGAGACCTAAAGGTTTTTTACCTTCAAATGCTGCTGATTTAATGTTTAATCAATACATATGGATGCTAGCCTATGTTGGAGCAACTTGGTATATGGAAGTTAGCTATAAAGCTATTGGAAGTTTACTATATTCTTCTAATATGGATACATGAAGACGATTTGGATGTTTTATATTGGATATAAGGCTCATGAGTGATCATTATGTTATCCACATAAATAGTTGTAATAGGAAGTATGTTACTACTTTCTTTTTAGTTAGTCATAAGATTGGCATGTCTTTCTTATGTAGGGCGTTAGTTAGTAGCACTTTAGTGCTTGTGTGTGTCCATTTTGGACTGAGATAAGAGACTTCACCCATATCTTTTTGTACTTCAACATTTTTTGGTGTAATACAATTTACTAGGGAAACCCTTTACCAATAAAAATCCCTTTTTGCATACTTATATTAAATCAACAAAAACACGAATTAACCCTAATCAATAAGCCCTAACATTCAACAATATGCGGAACCAGAAAACCACAAACCAACAGTAAACCCTAATGGATTAGGGTTTATACACACAATAATAGAACTAATCAACCTCTCATAAACACAGAAAACAATGATTTATGGTAAATAAATGCGCAGTAGAGACAATAAAGATCAAGTGAAACCCTAAAAAGATAAAGTAATCAAACCCTAGTTAAAAACCTAAATCGATTACTGAAATCATTAGCCAAGTCAATAATGGATTAAGAGTTTAGAGATAGGATCGATCGAGAATTTAGGGTTTCAAGGGTATCACTATTCTCTAAAATTATCATAGGAAGTTGGGGGGAGGGGGTTTGTTAGTTTTATAAAAGGCAAGTTTCTTTAGTATAACTTCAAATTTATGTTAAGTATGAGTAAGAGGAGATACCTTGCCATGATCTTTTTTTAAGTTGTGAATACAATTAAAAGAAAAGAGGCTAGCAAGGAGTATATACAAAAAGCCTAAGTAATTAAGTCTATATGAGTATCTAGAGGATTATCAATCCAAACATCTTAGTTTACAGACAAGTTTATTGATCAACCGTTAATCCAATTAAGATTAGTGTTGAATCTCCTTGAAAAACTTAATGCTAGATTAGGATTTATCTGTGAACACCTTGCAATTTCTTACTTTTCATATAACCCATGCTGATGTGAACAAGGCAGCTTCAAAGCATCTTAACTGAAGAGGCTTGAATTAACTCTTATTTTTGGGCTTAAGTTCCGAACGAGATCAATTATGTTTAAAATGCGCTCCCATCCTTATGTTGTGGAAAATAAAATACCCGCTACTAAAAGACCTTATTGCATATTTCATTTGACCAAGTACAAGTAACCATAAAATGCCCCATATTTGTTCCAGAGTCGCAAACATGAGATAAAATTATATGCAAATCGAATGGCTCTCCACACCATTATATTAATGTTTTGCCCATCTCATGAAGTGGTCAGAAGACTCAAATATTTGCTTCTCAATTCGAGATCAGAAAGATTTAACTATGAAATTACCTGACTTTACAAGAAACCGCCTCTATTGATCTGGAGGAAAATCAGACATCGTCATATCTTGAACCACTTCAATTTGATGATCAAACCCAGTTATCTTACGCCTGCTTCGTAAACCCCGTCTCTGATTCTATTTCCAAGATTGAGAATCACCTACTCGAAAGAGCATCTTGTTGGAATATATGGTAGTTGGATTAGCAATACGCAACTAGAAATGTGTGAGCCTATTAGGGGCACACACGTTAAAACATTTAGAGTACGTTTAAACTTTACGAAAGCTTTTAAAAGTAAACCGTTTGGACAATGAACGACTAAGACAAACCCTTTTGGATGTCTAATAGGTGGCCGACCAAATGGAGGGTTCTAGAGAGTGTCCATGTTCATTGTACCTAGGTGATGAGGAAGAGTTGTAGAGATAAGGAAGAATTAAAAGAGTTGTGATAAGTATAGAAGTGTTCTTGTAAGACTTATCATCATTAGGGTTTGAGGGGTATATAAACCCCTCACCCCCATCTCATTTGATTCGTCTTATTCATAAACAAATACATACGACATAATCCCCAAAAGGTAAATTGTTTTCCTTGGTCAACATATTCGGCAGAATACATATTCATAAAGAAAAGAAACCATACACATGCATGTTTTCCATTTACATGCTTGTTATTCGCATGAATGTAAATAATTAGATGCATGTTATAAGAACATACATGATGTATGTAACATGTATACTATGTATGATATAAATATTCATGCAAATAGTTTTATTTCTTTATTGATTTGACGATCGGTGTTAATCCCATGGTGGTAGTTATGTTGTCTTTTGGTTTTGTTTGATCCAAACGTATACCACTTGGTATTTGGATCGGATATAAAACAAATATTAAACACTAGTTGTTTGGTGATCGTAAAGCAATGACTAGCATCGTGACGTACTTGCTAGACGTGTTTGTGTGAGCACTCGTAGAGGTGACAATTTAGTCACTAGTTTCATAACATTTGTTGTTGACTTCGAGGGTCAGTATTCTATTTACTTTTCATGGTCCTTCTTTGTTTATTTATTGTGTGTTAATTACATGAACCAAACTAGATTCATATCTGCTGCGTACTCGTAGTGATAATTGGGTAACTGATTATCAAATCTTAACAGTGGCATCATGAGCCAACTCGTTTTGTGTATTATGGGTTACACACATTATTCAACATGATAGGGTCGCATGAAAATGGTTTATTTATTGTTTTGTTTGAAAATTATGGCAATTATAAGCAATACTTGCCATAAATAATGAATAAACACTTAGATTCAACACAAATGAAACTTGATAAAAGGAAGAATAGATTAAAATTAAATGTTAATTAAGCTGATATGTTATTATATTCTTGTTTTATCTCGGCTGTAAGACTCACGCAATCATGTTATATGATGGATGTGGCGATCTAGGCACTTTAGCAGAAAACCTAGTGAGAGTCTTATGGTTCTCCAATTGGGGAAGACTCTTTTGAGAACTCGAGGCATTATGTGATTTACTGCTTTGAATATAAGAGTTTGTCTTCAATTTTAATCCAATTTTATGTCTGTTTTAATTGCTTATATGTGATATGCCATGTGTCTAGTCAATATGTGCAAAATAGACTTTATGAAACTCTTAAAACGGACCTATACTTATAGAGAAACTTGGATTGTACATGTCTAATATTACACACATTATTATACTCCTTGTGACCAATTATGTGTTATTTGCGAAACCGGGGTTTTTGGACAAATTAATATGGACATTAAACTATGAAATGTGATTTCTTGTGAAGCTTTTAGTTTTTATGTGCGCAATATGGGGTTGAATTGATCTTTAATCTTCTCCCGCCCCACTACATGCTTCGGCATATGAGGGAATTATCGGAATTACTTGTGTCTTCGGATCAAGTAGGAGTACAATATAGGGTTTGATCAATTTGTAATCCCACCATATTGGCAACTATAAAACAAATGTTAACAAAAGGGGTTTCTTAACATACCATAGCATTATTAGTCAATTGGAAGTACGGCTCACCCATTGTTGGACAAACTACAAGAGAAGTTTAAGGCGGGTGGAAGTTAGGTTCCCCAAAAGAAGTCAGGTTTTTAATAAGCTTCGCGCTGACCTGTTTCTCCGCTTCTTTGTGCATACAAAATGATGTCTATACTAAAAAGGTTAACAAAATGTTTTCTTAACTTTGTGCTACAAGTTGTTTTGCATGCTTCTTGTACACGTTTTTTGTCACATATTTTGTAAAATTTATGTGTATACCTCTATGTGAAATTTTAAGTCTATGCCAGCCAAATGAAGAACACGTGTATTTGGATTGACTTCTCTGGTCAGACCTCAGGGCCTTTCCAACCCATGGCGAATTTTTTCCATTGGTCAGACCTTTGTCAATTTTCGCACGTTCTCTTTTGGTCGACTTAAATCGAGTTACCTGGTCAGACCTCGGACCCGAGGCATAAGATGAGACAAAACATGTACATGACCTTACTATATGAGTTACTAAAGTCATGTGTCTCATAAAACTAAGAGTTGCATTAACAATGCAATTAACGCTCGTCGCTTACCTCTTGCCCTACTTGTTTTCTCACTGGTCAGACCTCTGGTTAATAAGTGGGAGGTCAAGTTGGATCTTAGTCTTATTAGTAATTAATTGGGTAGTTAATTCTTTTAAGAATTTAATTATCGAAAATACTAAATTGAACTTTCTATGTTCTGATTAATTGTGTTATTGCAACATAATTCGTAAACGAAAGTTTGTTTTCTCATAAAAGACAAACATAGTCTCTTTTCCTGGTAAGAAAAGTGAGACTTACTCCTATCTCTTCTCATTGGTTGACAAGAATAAGATAGGGTTATAATTGAATTTTATCAATTATATTTAAACTCACTTTCAATCTTTCATTACCCTTTTCCGGTTTTGAAATTTTTGAAAGATAAAATATTTGTGTAACTAGAGAACATTGTGTCTATAGCTACCAAATAATGACATCTTGCACTTGTCACGATGTATGAGTTTAACCGCAATGAGTAAAGAAAATTGCCGAGCAGGCTTCTAGGTATAACTTTCTTGACTCGATTCATATCCTTATAGGTGCTAAACCAAACCTGCTTGAGTTAGATGAACAGATTAATGAGGAGATGCATGCTAAAATTCAATTAATGAATACATGGATAGGCTAGTAGGGCCTCATCTACAAAATAGCGAACTTCATTTACTCTGTACAATACCTAAGTACATTGCTACTTGTAGGCATTCTAAGAGAGTAGGAAAGTAAATAAAATCGCTATTTGCTTTCTACTGGTGATGTAACACTTACAATGTTGACAAATCCAGTGGGAGCTTTGCGTTTTATTACTGAAATGACATTCATGTGAGGTTGTCAAATTCAGTGGGAGCTACAAGATTCATTTCCTTGTGAGTTGCCCATATTACTTCTAGCTTGCTTTGAAATAATATATTACTTTCCGAATATGAACAACCATTATCTAAAGGAAGATTGCATTTTATTTTATAGGATAACTACTTGTTGCTTTCCTGAAACGTTATCTATAGAATAATAATCCACAATTCCTTATTCAACATTATGGTTTGAAATCTACTTGTAATATCTATGACACAATCATATTGTTATCGAGTGTTTGCTGTATTGTTGTCCCGTACACAAGTGGGAGAAATCCTAAGTGTGTGCAAGGAACAACATATAACAATATGATTAATTGGTTTCTCTTGACCGCAAGGTAAGAAAACTAATAAATCTACTAGGACTTAAACACACAAGATGTTTGTTGCCCTATTACATTTAAAAGTCAAGATATAATATAAAGATACTTCAACTTATTGACTATATGATTTAGTCAAAATAATTATGGTCAATTATATAATCATGATTATGAAGCATGAAATTAACTTGAAATTACCATTGAACTCAAGAGTTTGCGTTCATAATTACTTTAGTTAGAATAATTATGTTCTTGTTAAGACATAATTATAAAGTCCTTGAATTTATCAATGACTGATAACATAAAGTAAGTAGTAAATTGTTGTGTCTTCTTGTTAACACATTAACATGATGTCCTTGAATTATTCAGAGACTTTGTAACATATAACTTGGCATGTTCTATTCTCTTGGAACACATGAACACAGAGTTAACATAAGGTCCTTGAATTATTCAAAGACATATAATGTATTTAACATGTTTTGTTTTCTTGTAAACACATGATCAAAGAATTCTTGAACTGTTCTGTCTTCTTGTGAACACATGAACATAGAGTTAATGTACTGATTCCAAAGATATACATTATAGCATGCACTTGGTTGTTAAATATTGTGTATTCAATTTGGCTTGACCCAATTGACAAGTATTTGATCCATAGAGAATTAAGTTATCTAAGGAATTCTGATGGAGTCTCACAATTCCAATACTCATAGAATACCACACTATCATGGTATGTCTAATGTGTTGAAACAAACTATATTCGTATTGTTTGATTTCTGATAATTATAATTGCTCTACCTCCAAAATCTATCAAGGTTAGAAATTTGCGTGTGTCATGGATACACTCAATATAGTTCCAACCTAGAAGGTATTCAAGACATTATCTATTTATAGATTAGGGATGAATCCCATTATGTCTTGATTAAAGTTCTGAAATTTGTTAATATCTTATGAAGCATATTATTAACAAGCTAGAGATGAGAACTGTAAAATGTATTTTGTTGTCCCAATTAAGAACAATTTATTGTTGCTTAAATACTTAGTATTTAGAGAAGTATCTCTTCTTACAAAAGTAAGTGGGAGCATCTATAGATCTTGAAAATATTCAAGAACAAAATACATAAACTTCTGAATTCACTTGCTGATGTCATACTAAGGTTTAGCATGAAAATGTCGAACCAAAGTATAATGTAACTCTCATTCATAAATCCTTAAGGATGCCTCATCAATGGAGTGATATTTTTATATCAATGCTGAGGAATATGAGTTAGTGGGTCTAATAAACATGTTAACTAATAAGATGAATTATCACATCTTGGATCTGATAAATATCTTAGAACTATGAATGATAAGATGCAGTCTTTAAAAGACAATCAATGTTTTGAGATTGATTAATCTTTCACCAAACAGTAAAATGTGAGGTGAGAATGAGTTTCTTTTGAAAAAAGGCTCATAAGGACAAGATTGTATACATATTAATGTCTGACTGATGATAAGAGTTTTTAATCTTACTCAAGCAATTGACTATGATTAAATCTTTCTTTTCTACACGCATTAATTATATAAAGATAACTAATTGTCATACAGGTTTCTTGAATCTGACATATGGCAAATTAAGGATCATAACTCTTTTCTTAATGATTACATTGCGAGGACGATGTGTAATCAAAAGGGGTTATGAGTCTATGACAATTAAGTTTTATAACTCTTCGTTTATGATTATCTTTGCGAGGACGGTGTGTAATCAAAAGGGGTTATGAGTTTAAAATAATCTTTACAAAGTATACAAGTTAAAAGAATCCAAGTGTGGATTAGATCATGCATCTAGGAGCTGAGATTTTAAGTTTAATCACAATATGGTTTCTGATTAAATTAAGATAACTCCTGAGTACACCTGACATCAAGTGGGAGCACTATGTTTATTTTCCTTAAAATTCATATGTTGTTTAACATGTTGAATGCATCATTCCATTTAAGCTAGATTTTAATCCTTAAGATTGGAATGTGACTTCACTCGGAAATTTAGGAAATAAAACAAACAACCTTGGAATAAATGTTTACTGAGAAAAACATATGCGGTGATTAAGTCCAACACAATGCAATATATCATTGAAGCGAGTCTTAAATGATATATTTCACTTGAGATAATCTAATACATGAATGGAAGCCTGGTTTTTTAGCGAAGGATTCATCATGTATATCTTATATTGTGTATGAGACTGGTTGTTACTTTTGCACAAGAGCAAGATGAGCTAACAACAACAGTATCTAATTAAGAGTGTTTAGATGACTGATAACAACAGTATCTAATTGAGAGTGATTTAGATGACTGTTAAAACAAATGTTTACGAATTATATAAGGCATAGTGTTGTTTGTGTACACATGATGCTAGAGAATAATCAATTCTAGTTGAAGTAGGGTTTCATCATTTATGATAAATCTGCTAACTAGATATGCTCAGCTAAGAGCATTGTTGCAATACACATTAAAGAATGAGAATACTTTACATTTTAAGAAACTGTAAAGATGACTGTCTCAGATAGGTATGTTGCTGACTATAAATACCTCATAAAAGGTACTGTCACAGTTCCATACTATGATTCTTGCAATAGTATGCAAATATACATACGACACTCATCATTCAAATCTTTCACAAATTGGTGAATTTGAAATAAGTATTCGGAAAGTTTACTCAGATAACTATTTAGCTATCTTGTAAAGAAAAAGTTGAGAATGTTGGATACATTGGACTTCAACTTGCTAATTAGTTTCATGCATATCTGTTTTTAGTATTTGGATAATTGGGATGTAAGACAATTTTTACTTTCTGATGAATGAAGATACGAGGTATTTGTCATTCATACATATAATAATTGTTATCCTATATTTGCATGTTTAATCCATGAATGATTTATCATTCTAAATATGTCCATTGTCGGTTAACAGTATGGGAATATTGTTACATAAGGCAAATGTGAGTGTTGGTTATATTCTTTGAATATATGGATGGTTCCCGCCAAACTCATATGTTATTCACAAGGGATGCATATTGGACTCCCCAACCTTCGAAAATTACTTTATGGATCCGTTGTCATAAGTAAAATTTCGAAAATGGTTAGTTAAGTCATCCTTAGACTTGAGAATACAAACAAGTTCTGGTATGTGTGGATATCACTTTTTAATTATAAGTCAAACGCTAACCTAAAAATGGTAGTTATAAAGGCTATTATTGGTAGTGATGTGAAGTAGCATTCACAATACTTGTATTCAACAAAGAATTTATTCCTCCACTTGATGTGCAGTATGATACCATTGGTACCTCTCCAGAATTAATCAGATAATTGTATGGCTGTACCCAAAGGGTAATGCAAGATGATTCTTGATTACATTTGGTATATCTGTATTAAGTTCTATAACGAGAATCTAAATGGTTAAACTATATGGAATGAGTTAGGATCCATATCCATGGTTTAACGGTATCTGAACAAAGGGATGATTATAGCAAGAGATATATAACCATGCTACTAAGAATGTTTATGAAACTTGATCTCAGACATTTCTAGTTTTAAAAACGAATGTGAGTGTTGCTAGACGTTTCCGTCGTTAGTGTATAGGTTGTCTGCTACTCCAACTCCCAAGTGGGAGCTGTTGGATTATATGGTAGTTGGATTAGCAATACGCAACTAGAAATGTGTGAGCCTATTGGGGGCACACACGTTAAAACATTTAGAGTACGTTTAAACTTCACGAAAGCTTTTAAAAGTAAACCGTTTGGACAATGAACGACTAAGACAAACCCTTTTGGATGTCCAATAGGTGGCCGGCCAAATGGAGGGTTCTAGAGAGTGTCCATGTTCATTGTACCTAGGTGATGAGGAAGAGTTGTAGAGATAAGGAAGAATTAAAAGAGTTGTGATAAGTATAGAAGTGTTCTTGTGAGACTTATCATCATTAGGGTTTGAGGGGTATATAAACCCCTCACCCCCATCTCATTTGATTCGTCCTATTCATAAAAAAATACATACGACACAATCCTCAAAAGGTAAATTGTTTTCCTTGGTCAACATATTCGGCAGAATACATATTCATAAAGAAAAGAAACCTTACACATGCAATTTTTCCATTTACATGCTTGTTATTCGCATGAATGTAAACAATTGGATGCATGTTACAAGAACATACATGATGTATGTAACATGTATAATATGCATGATATAAATATTCATACGAATAGTTTTATTTCTTTATTGATTTGACGATCGGTGTTAATCCCATGGTGGCAGTTATGTTGTCTTTCTCTTTTGGTTTTGTTTGATCCAAACGTATACCACTTGGTATTTGGATCGGGTATAAAACAAATATTAAACACTAGTTGTTTGGTGATCGTGAAGCAACGACTAGCATCGTGACGTACTTGTTAGACGTGTTTGTGTGAGCATTCGTAGAGGTGACAATTTAGTCACTAGTTTCATAACATTTGCTGTTGACTTCGAGGGTTAGCATTCTATTTACTTTTCATGTTCCTTCTTTGTTTATTTATTGTGTGTTAATTACATGAACCAAACTAGATCCATATCCGCTGCGTACTCGTAGTGATAATTGGTTAACTGATTATCAAATCCTAACAGTGGCATCACGAGCCAACTCGTTTGGTGTTTCTATGGGTTACACACATAATTAAACACGCTAGGGCTGCATGAAAACGGTTTATTTATTGTTTTGTTTGAAAATTATGGCAATTATATGCAATACTTGCCATAAATAATGAATAAACACCTAGATTCAACACAAATGAAACTTGATAAAAGGAAGAATAGATTAAAATTAAATGTTAATTAAGCTGATATGTTATTCTATTCTTGTTTTATCTCGGCTGTAAGACTCACCTTGATTACTATAAAATATTAAAAGGGATTATGTTATAAACACATCATCTTTAGTTTTAATCTATAATGTAACAAACAATGATTTAATAAGAAGCTATTGCAAGCTGTGAAGAGAAGGTAGGTCGAAACAATAATGTATCGAGACTAATCAATTGTAAATGCGGATTTCATAAAACAGGACTAATATATTTAGCTTGTATACATAAAGCGAGTTATATATAATTAGCATGTATCCATAAACGAGACTAATATATTATTGGTTGTGTGTAGGAGTAGGAATTGCCCATTACTAATAATCGAACCAATTTACATGCATTAACAATACAAATCAAAGCGATACTGCTTTATCTGTTTGGTTCAAGTAAATTTAGTTTGTGATTTAATATTTAAAAAAGTGTAGGATTATATCATGTTCAATGTTGCTTAGAAAAGAAGAATGTTTATTTTAAAAACACACGACATGTTCAAGCCCCGTGGTCTTATAACTATCTTGACTAAACTCTTAAATTATTTAAAAATATAACATTAAAACCAAAAACCAAAAAACTTGGTTATGATCTTCAACCAAAAAAGAAAAACAATGACGCCTAACATGAAGAAAACTATATTAAGACACTTGAGATTAAAAACAAACTAATCAAGGTACATTGCTCATATCGTTTAAATAAGATAATTTGAACATAACGTACTATAAAAGTATTTGATGTGTTTATTTTTTAAACATATTTAACACAGTGACAATTCCCACCAAAGAATTAGAAGTGCCACTTCTATACAACAACCGCAATGAAACCACAACCAACAACATACATCTAATTGATGATGAAGATAATCGAAGATGGAGAACATATGTAACAAACATTACAAAACATTTACGATTACGTCTTGCTAGTTTTTAATAAAGTGTTGTTCAAAAAAAAACATTTACGATACACATCTTTTGCACATTCGTTAGTTTTCTAGAACCACTAGACATAATTGAAAACAGTAAGTACACACTAAAAACAATTTAAAACTAACACACAAGTCCACACCATGCTCACTATATACAAATGTTAGTGGTCAACTTTAAAACCGTATATTATTACAAATATATGAATGTTTGAGTGGCACAACCACAATCTCTAATCCAATTTCCTTTTGAACAAAACGTATAACTGCACTTAGTCAGGCTCTATTCTTTGTATAATACAAAACTAAAAACATAAATTAAAAGGGAAAAAATTAGCTTTAAAAATTATAATAAATACATTAGAACAAAATTAGAAAAAAGCCCGTACGTGCACGGGCATTATAACTAGTAACCTTCTGAATTCACTTGCTGATGTCATACTAAGGTTAAAACATGAAAATGTCGAACCAAAGTATAATGTAACTCTCATTCATAAATCCGTAAGGATGCCTCATCAATGGAGTGATATTTTAATAATATAAGTTAGAGAGTCATAATAAACCTGTTAACTAATAAGATGAATTATCACATCTTGGATCTGATAAATATCTTAGAAATATGAATGATAAGATGCAGTCCTTAAAAGACAATCAATGTTTTGTGATTGATTGATCTTTCACCAAACAGTAAAATGTAAGGTAAGAATGAGTTTCTTTTGAAGAAAGGCTCATAAGGACAAGATTGTATACATATTAATGCCTGACTGATGATAAGAGTTTTTTTAATCTTACTCAAGCAATTGACTATGATTAAATCTTTCTTTTCTACACGCATTAATTATATAAAGATAACTAATTGTCGAACAGATTTCTTGAATCTGATGTATGGCAAATTAAGGATCATAACTTTTTCCTTAATGATTACCTTGCGAGGACGATGTGTAATCAAAAGGGTTATGAGTCTATATTTGTTTTATGACAATTAAGTTTTATAACTTTTTTTCCTTATGATTACCTTTTGCGAGGACGGTGTGTAATCAAAAGGTTATGAGTTTAAAATAATCTTTATAAAGTATACAAGATAATAGAATCCAAGTGTGGATTAGATCATGCATCTAGGAGCTGAGATCTTAAGTTTAATCACAATATGATTTTTGATCAAATTAAGATAACTCCTGAGTACATCTAACATTAAGTGGGAGCACTATGTTTTTTTCCCTTAAAATTCATTTGTTGTGTAACAGATTGAAGGTATCATTCCATCTAAGATAGATGTTAATCCTCGAGGTTGGAATGAAACTTCACTTGGGAATTTAGGAAATAAAACAAACTACCTTGGAATAAATGTTTAATGAAATAAACATATGCGAAAATTAAGTCCAACACAATGCAATACATCATTGACGCAAGTCTTAAATGATATATTTCACTTGAGATAATTTAATACATGGATGAAAACCTTGTGTTTTTTAACGAAGGATTCATCATGTATATCTTATATTGTGTATGAGACTGGTTGTTACTTTTGCACAAGAGCAAGATGAGCTAACAACAACAGTATCTAATTGAGAGTGTTTAGATGACTGATAACAACAATATCTAATTGAGAGTGATTTAGATGATTGTTAAAATAAATGTTTACGAATTATATAAGGCATAGTGTTGTTTGTGTACACATGATGCTAGGGAATAATCAATTTTGTCTGAATTATTAGGATTCATCTTTATGATAAATCTACTAACTAGATAAGCTCAGTTAAGAGCGTTGTTGCATTACACTTTAAAGAATAAGAATACTTTACATTTTAAGAAACTATAAAGATGACTGTCTGAGATAGGTATGTTTTTGACTTCAAAATACCCTATAAACGGTTCTGTCACATTTTCATACTATGATTCTTGCAATAGTATGCAAATATACATACGACACTCATCATAGCGTTCAAATTCTTCACAAGTTGTGAATTTGAAACAAGTATTCGGAAAGTTTACTCAGATGACTATTTAGCTGTCGTGGACAGAAGGAGTTGAGAATGTTGGAAACATTAGAATTCAACTTACTAATTAGTCTTATGCAAATCTGTTTTTAGTATTTGGATAATTGGGATTGTAAGACAATTTTTATTTTCTGATGAATAAAGATACTTGGTATTTGTTATCATTCATTATAACAATTTGTTATCCTTATTGCATGTTTAATCCTTGAGTGATTATATCATTCTAAACATGTCCATTGTCGGTTAACAATATGGGAGTATTGTTACATAAGATAAATGTGAGTGTTGGTTATATTCTTTGAATATATGGATGGTTCCCGCCAAACTCATATGTTATTCACAAGGGATGCATTTTGACAACTCACCATTCGAATATTTACTTTTGGATCTTTGTATGAGTAAAATATCAAAAAATGGTTAGTTAAGTCATCCTTAGACTTGAGAATACAAACAAGTTCTGGTGTGTGTGGATATCACTTTTTAATTCTAAGTCAAACGCTAGCCTGAAAATGATAGTTATAAAGGCTATTATTGGAAGTGATGTGAAGCAGCATTCACAACACTTGTATTCAACAAAGAATTTGTTCCTCCACTTGATGTGTAGTATGATACATGGCGCCTCTCCAGAAATTAATCAGATATTGTATGGCCGTACCAAAGGGTAATTGCAAAGATGTTTCTAGATTACATTTGGGTATATCTGTATAAGTTCTATACGAGTAATCTTAAATGTTTAAACTATATGGAATGAGTTTGGATCCATATTCCATGGTTTAACGGTATTTGAACAAAGGGATTATTATAGCAAGAGATACATAACCATGCTACTGAGAATGTTTATGAAACTTGATCTCAGACATTTCTAGGTCTTAAAAACGGATTGTGAGTGTTGGCTAGAGTTTCCGTGTTAGTATATGGGCAGTTCTGCTACTCCAACTCCAGTGGGAGCTGTTAGGTTTTTGGTTGTTGGTACGCACCTATACGACTAGAAATGTGTGAGCCTATTGGGGGCACACACGTTAAACACTTAGAGTGCGTTTAATACTTCACGTACGTTTCTATTGTAACCCAAAGGACTAAAAACGACTAGACATGAACCCTATGGGTGCCTAGCAAAGTCAGCCGGCCATAAGGTTCATGAGGGATGTCTAGGTTTGTTTTCTTGGAGGATAAGGATAATGAGAGTTGTGATAAGGTTAAAATCCTAGTTTCCTAATTAAATCATGATTAGGGATTAGGAGTATATAAATACACCTTCATCACAGATTATGGGACAACACTGTTGGAATTTAACAATCAAGTTAACCAATTTAACTCTTATGAGTACGCAGCGGATAGATCGAGTCTAGTACAAATAATTAACATACATTAAAACACATGGACATGAAGAGTAAATAGGAACATACCCTCGTAGACACCAGCAAGTATATGAAACCAAGTGTATGAAACTAGTGACTAAGTGGTCACCTCTATGAGTGCTCACACAAACACGTAAACAAATACGTCCGGAGTGCTAGCCGTGCTTCACGTATACTCAAACACCAAGGGTAACAGCTTAACTATGGATCGATACCAAAATAAGCAAAAAAACAGTTCTGTCCGATATACAGAACCACCCGAGAACCAAAATACTTTGTTGTCCGATATCGGACGACACTACGTCCGATCTGTGTTCCCCTTTTGTCCGAGAACGATCAGGAAAGAACCACAAAGAATTCCAACACTCGTCACGCCTTGTCAAGCCGTATACCAGATAACCAGAAGCTGTTATATCACAAGGGGAATCACAAACACCTTCTGAACACTTGTATATTTAATCAGGAAGATCACAAGTGACTAATTAAATACTATGAACCCTAATTAGGGTTTATAGATTCGGTTGGACTAAGGAGAGGGGAAGAGCTTAATTGCAACTGATTTGGGAAGATCTGTGGTGTATATGTCGTGAGTTTTGAGCTAGGGATAGGGAGTATAAATAGTCTCTTTACCCTAGTCTCATGATAAGGTATAAACCATGAGTTTAATCCTTATCACAACACACTAACCTTTATCATCAGCTTTTCTCTCTTATCACCTAGATACAATGAACCAAGACACTCACTAGAACCTTCTTTATAGCCAGCCAACTCACAAAGACAGCCACGGGTTCTTGTCTTAATCATTTTTGTCCAAACGGTATATATTAGAAACGTATACGTGAAGATTAAACGCATTCTATGTGTTTAACGTGTGTGCCCCCAATAGGCTCACACACTTCTAGTCGTGACCGAGCTAGTCCAACTCACATAATCCAACAGCTCCCACTTGGGAGTTGGAGTAGCAGACAGCTCATACACTAACGACGGAAACGTCTAGCAACACTCACATTCGTTTTTAAAACTAGAAGTGTCTGAGATCAAGTTTCATAAACATTCTCAGTAGCATGGTTATTTTATCTCTTGCTATAATCATCCCTTTGTTCAAATACCGTTAAACCATGGATATGGATCCTGACTCATTCCATATAGTTTAACCATTTAGATTCTCGTTATAGAATTGAATACAGATATACCAAATGTAATCAAGAATCATCTTGCATTACCCTTTAGGTTCGGCCAAACAATTATCTGATTAATTCTAGAGAGGCGCCAAGGTATTATTCTGCACATCAAGTGGAGGAACAAATTCTTTGTTGAATACAAGTGTTGTGAATGCTGCTTCACATCACTTCCAATAATAGTCTTTATAACTACCATTTTCAGGACAACGTTTGACTTAGAATTAAAAAGTGATATCCACACATACCAGAACTTGTTTGTATTCTCAAGTCTAAGGATGACTTAACTAACCATTTTCCAAATTTTACTTATGACAACGGATCCATAAAGTAAACATTTGAAGGTTGGGGTATCCATTACGCATCCCTTATGAGTAACATATGAGTTTGGTGGGAACCATCCATATATTCAAAGAATATAACCAACACTCACATTTGCCTTATGTAACAATACTCCCATATTGTTAACCGACAATGGACTTATTTAGAATGATAAATCATTCAAGGATTAAATATGCAAATATAGGACAAACAATTGTTATATGAATGATAACAAATACCTCGTATCTTTATTCATCAGAAAATAAAATTGTCTTACAATCCCAATTATTCAAATGACTAATAAACACAGATTTACATGAAACTACTAGCTGGAAGCATTCCTATATTCTTAGTATGTTCTGAATGCTTTGGATAAGCTAACGCTTTTGTAAACGGATCAGCTAAGTTGTCATCTGTGTGAACTTTTTCTAACTTTATGTCACCAAATTCAATAACTTCGCGAAGGTAGTGAACTTTGGCACGGAAATGTCTAGCACCTTTAGTGATTCCAGACTCATTAGCTATAGCGATTGCTCCAGTATTATCACAATACATATTAATGGGTTTTTCAATTGTGGGAACAACACCAAGCCCATAAATGAATTTCCTAACCCAAACAGCTTCCTTAGAAGCATCAAAGGTAGCAATATACTCAGCTTCTGCAGATGAAGTAGCAAAAATGCTTTGCTTGGCACTCTTCCAATCAATAGCACCTCCATTCAAAACGAACACATATCCAGTCTGAGACTTGAGGTCATCAGCATCCGTCAGATATCCAGCATCAGTGTAGCAAGAAACCCTGAGCTCTCGTTTTAGGTCACCTCTGTAAACTAGAAACATGTCCTTAGTATTACTGAGATACTTCAGAATGTTCTTAACAGTAGTCCAGTGAAGATCACCTGGATTCTGTTGAAATCGGCTTGTTATGTTCTGAGCGAACGCAACATCAGGGCGAGTACATCTCACAGCATACATAATAGAACTCACAGCCAAGGCATATGGAACATTTTGCATGCGCTTTAACTCAGCAGGTGTAGAAGCACCTTGTGATTTACTCAATCTTAACTTTTCTTGCATGGGGATACTTTCACGTTTGGAATTCTCCATGTGATAACGCTT
The DNA here is from genome assembly GCA_026074375.1 of Tanacetum coccineum. Taxonomy (NCBI): domain Eukaryota; kingdom Viridiplantae; phylum Streptophyta; class Magnoliopsida; order Asterales; family Asteraceae; genus Tanacetum; species Tanacetum coccineum. The sequence continues at coordinate 7,695 of BQNB010058973.1, read as the reverse complement.
TAAGATTTTTTCGATATAAGCACTTTGACATAAGCCAATTAACCGTCATGATCTATCTCTGTAGATCTTGATTCCAAGAATATATGCAGCTTCACCTAAATCTTTCATAGCAAAACACTTTCCAATGTAGGATTTTACATCTTGTAACATTGGAATGTTGTTTCCCATGATCAATATGTCATCGACATACAAGATTAGGAAAGTGACATTACTCCCACTAGCTTTTAGATATACACATGGCTCATCAGGATTTTGAGTGAAACCAAATTTCTTTATTTCATCATCAAAACGCTTATTCCATTGCCTTGATGCTTGCTTAAGCCCATAAATGGAACGCTTCAGCTTGCATACTCGGTTTGGATATTTTGGATTGACAAAACCTTCAGGTTGCTCCATGTAAACCTCTTCATTGAGATATCCATTGAGGAAGGCAGTTGTTAGCCTCAAAATAATGAGTCGAACAATGGAAGTTCGTTCATAACTATCTTAGGTCTCAGTCATTAAATAATTATACGTTGTAATAGGCTACACGGGTAAACGGGCTCTTAAATGTAATCTAACCGGTCACGTGTATCGGGCGAAAGCCCAAGTAATCCCGAGCCCGGCCCGTAGAAATACCAAGGCATGAAAGCCTCTTGGTATTATCTATAAATACCCCTCTCCAAGTATGGAGAGGCGGTTTGTGTTTCAATATGAAGTGAAAGTGATATATTGGTGACGACATTTGGTATCATTCGCCACGGGTGGGTTTAGTTTTTGTTAGTTTTAGTGGTTGTTTCGTGTTTGTATTTTTTGTTGTTTTTGTTCGTTTCGTGGTTTAGTTTTTATTAGCAAAGTGGTTCGATTTCGTGTTTGTAATTGTATTGTAATCGTGGTTACTTCGTGCGTGGCTGAGACAAACGCAAGGATCGAACTAGTTATTATATCACGGATCGAACAAGAGTTTGTTCTTTGCTTTGGATCGAACTAGCATTTTTCCTTCGAGGATCGAACTAGCATTTTCCTTCGAGCATCGAACGAGTGAAATCCAGTAAGGTTCGAACGAGCGACTTCAACAAGGACCATCGAACGAGCGGATTTAGCATCGATCGAACGAGTGGTTTTTCTGTTTTGATCGAACGAGTGGTTTTTTTGTTTGATCGAACGAGTGACATACTTAAGGTTCGAACGAGCAACAATCGAACGAGCAACGTTCGAACTAGCAACGATCGAACGAGCAACGATCGAACGAGCAACGATCGAACGAGCAACGATCGAACGAGCAACGATCGAACGAGCAACGATCGAACGAGCGGACTCGAACGAACGGACTCGAACGAGCGGAATCGAACGAGCGGATCCGAACGAAATTTTTTGAAAATTTGTGTGACGAAAAGGGTTTTAGTAAAACAGCCATAACTTTTGATCCGTAACTCCGTTGAAAACTTGTGTGACGAAACGGGTTTCAGTAAAACAGCCATAACTTTTGATCCGTAAGTCCGTTTTAGGCCCGTGACCTCTCAAATCGAAGAGAAAACGTGACGGATCACGTTATATTCATCCTTTAGCTGGTTATGGATTTTCGAAGCCAAGAACATCGTTTTCTTGATTCTTTGATACTTTTCGTTGTTTTTTGAATTTTCGCTGATTCCAATCAAATCTTTCACGGTTTTTTCTTGATTTGTAAAATCCGTGAAGATACGATTCTTCTCTTCGTTTAAAATCAAGAATTGTAAAATCCCCGTGAACATAATTGTTCTCAATCACAACACAAGAACTGTACCTCGCTTAAGATCTACAAATCTTCTCACTTCATATTCTTCAATGGCGACTCAATTGAACTTCCACATGACAGGTCAAATGCACAACAACAAATGGAGCTGGTTCATGGATCGTCACCAATGCTTGCAACAGGACGATATGCACAATGGCGATCACGGTTCTTACGATACATTGATACAAGACCAAATGGTGATGCCTTACGAAAGTGCATTCTCACAGGTCCTTATATTCCAACAATGGTCACTTCTCCAGTGTTCCAGCAACAGTGGATCTCCAGGATATTCTGCAAAAACATCAGTCGAAACAGTGCGGACATATGACTCTGAGAACAAAGCTCATTATGAATCTGAAAAAGAAAGCGATTCATTTGTTATTGGAATGGGATTAGGAGATGAAATCCTACTTCAACCGTTGATGCATGTCAGACAGCTCAAGAAATGTGGGAAGCCATCGAGAGGTTACTAACAAGGTGAGATCACTCAACTAGTCAAGATGTCAAGACAAACTTATTTTGGAATTTGGTCAATTCACTTCTCACGATTGAAGGAGGAGAGACAAATTTGAGTCTTATACACAAGATTCTACAAAGATGATGGAATGATTGATCAGAAACAATCTTGGTACAGTTGCAACGATGCAAGTCTATGTTCAATTTTTCAACAACTTCAAACCAGAATGGCAAGATTTGTCACATTTGTGAAGCAACACACAGTTGGATGATGTTCCATATCATAAGCTCTTTGACATTCTGATAACAATACCAAAGAAGTAATGACTCCGTGCTGACAAAGAAATGGCCAGATGCTAACCCATTGCACTTGTTGTATGCTCAACAATTGCAAGATCCGTATTATCAAAACACAAAACATCACAATGCATATGCACTACATCCCAAGTTTCACTTTCAACCAGATCGAATACAGGTACCAAGATATAAGGCAAGAGGATAGCCAAACCAATCACACCTCCAATCTGAGTCAGCTTCTGAAGAGAAGTGATCCTGAACATGTCAGAGGACAAAGATATGTAGAAAAAATTTGGCTCTCATTGAAAGTACTTCAAGAAAACTCTATAAACCTACCAACAACAACCTCCGAACTTCCTCAAACTCAGAACAAGAATGTGGATACTAATCCAAGATTCAAGCTGACAATCAGTCTGGAAGTTTGGAATCAGAGGGTAGGTAAATGCTGTTGGGGCTAGGGAAACTGTAGGTGGTCGTAGTGCAACTATCTGGGATACTATGCGTTAATCTGCAAGGAATTTGGTCTTTATGCTAAGGAATGCAGAAAAAAAAAAAAAAAAAGGGGGGGGAAAAAAGCAAAAGGGTTAGAGATCTCCACGTGATCACAAGGAAAAGATGTTGCTGTGTATACAAGCTGAGAAAGGTGTTCAACTTCAAAGCAGAGCAATCTGATGGCTAGCAGACAGGATGAGGAAATTTGATGAACAAGAGTTGGAAGCACATTACAGTTAATGGCAATGATTCAAGAAGTTCCAAATGCAGATTCAGGCACTGAAGTGACATTGGAACCAGGGACACTACGAAATGATTCATAAATGGGTTTGCACAATGACTCAAACATTTGAGCAATCTGAAAATCCATTAGTAACACATGTGAAGTGGAAATACGGGTGTTGTAATGTCATTCCTGACTAAGGATATGAGTGATCATGATATTCAGAATGGACCAAGTGATGTTGGAAATGTGATATGAGCGTGCTGCACTTGCTAATTTGATTGCTAATTTAGAGTGGATGTCGATGACAATAAAAAAGATAAAAAAGCAATTAAAGAAAGCAAATGCAACATTGACTCAAGGAGTTATCTGAGTGCAAAATCTATTCTGCGGAAATAGTAGGACTCTAGGGGAGAATCTTAATTGTATCCGGGATAGTTGTTTAGTTGCACTTCAAAACAAAAACAGAATGAGTTTGAGAGGTACAGGCTTTAATGATCGTCAATTGACTATGACCAATTCGAACGTAAAGTAATGAAACACTAGGACTATTGGCTCAAAAGGACAGTCGACTTACATGAGGTTTAGAAAGTTAAGGCCTACGAGATTTCTGTTGTCCAGCAAAAACACGATGAATTAGTCAACAAGTCTTTTAACTAGGTCACATTACGAAGGTCTTGTCAAGGAGAAAACAAAGGTAATAACGGATTTGAAACTTAAGGAAGAGAAAGATATTGACAAAATGATTTCAATGGAACACCAATTAAAGTTTTTGAATGAAATTGTTTACAAACGGAGTCAATCAATCCAAACCATTCATATGTTAGCACCCAAATGCCCTACATTTAATGGAAGACCTACCTTTGCCAATCCAATGTACCTCAAAAAGGCTCAAAATGAGCACCCAGGTTTGTATGCGATCACACAAGACCAATCTGATCCAGCAACCAGACTCATCCCCGATAGGGAAGAGATTCTGACTCTTGCTGAAGAGAGTCGATCTAAATTGAATAAAGACTTAGTCAAACCATTTGACTACACGAAGTTAAATAGTCTTTATGAAATTTTCAAACCACCAGCCCAGCATTATGAAATTCAGTTTGCACAGGCAAATGCAATAAGAAAGAAAATGTGGAGAAAATCATTTGTCAAAACAAAACCAAATGTTTTCAAAAACATAGATTTCTTACCAGTGTCTAAATCAGTAAGCAAAAGTAGACAAGCATATAATGTCATGACAAACAACATTAATCATCTGAACGAACTCGTCAATCAAGCATGGGTAAAACATTCAAACGACCATCTTTATCTTCGACTAACCCAACTGCGCAAGATATGGAAATCCTAGTTAAGACATGTTTAATGCCCCTTGCCCTTAAGACTCAGAATGATAGTTTCGCATTTGTACATGAACTTAAGCAAGAAATGCATGCAGATTTAAAGTATGTTGAATCCTTTGAAGATGAAATTGATGAACTTAAATCTGATAAGGCAGAATTTTCCAACATGTATGATATGCTTTTGCAAGAATGTGTGTCTAAAGATGTTATGTGTTCTTATTTGCAATCTTCATCTGATTTAGATGAGATCACTGAATTACAATGCTTATATCTTCATAAAGTCAAGGAATGTGACTACCGTTCGTTTTGGCAATGATCAATTTGCTCCAATTCTTAGTTATGGAGATTTGGTTCAAGGAAATATCACGATCAAAAGGGTTTAC